>MU223336.1:254098-287127 GCA_018584345.1 Thuja plicata | reverse complement strand
GTCTAAGAAGGAGGTTGATTCAAGGATGGTAGTAAGATTTGCATAAAGCCTATTGACAGTCATGAGACTGATTCAAGGATGGTAGCGTAGATGCAAGATACTAAGTGACAACCTATGTATAAAAATCATCTCACAAGGTCGCACTTAACCATGTGTTTGTAACCTTTAACAAGGTTGGCTCCTAATAGGGCTCACTTCAGAAGAGTGAAAATTTGGGGTACCGGTCCCAGTGGTTTTTCCCTTAACAGGGTTTCCATGTTAAAATCCTTGTGTTACGTGTGTATGATTTATTAATTTATTTCTTTACATTATACATATGCATTTATGGATTGACTGGTATACTTTGCATATTTACTGAGTATCAATACATATAGTTTACTGCTTTTTGGTTATCAAGGAGAATAAGAACAGACAAGGTAAATTGATAGAGAGTTATTTGTCTCAAGTATTTCAAAGCCATGCATCTTGTTGGGACTTAATAATTTGAGAAGTATTGATTGGTGGATTGAAGTTTAAATTGGATAAATTGTTGAGCCCACTGATTCACCCCCCCTCTCAGTTATTACTAACAATTTACGGTATTTATAATGTTGTTTCTAGGTGGAGAGGTCATTTCAGGTAGTTATAACATGATTTTTGGGGAAAAGATGATTTCCCATTGGACTCTATCATTTTTGGGACAATGGATGCTTCTGTACATTTTCTAGAAAACATAATTATGGTTTTAGATTCCCTATTTCAAGTAGATACCATCCCATCCATAACATATTAGATTCATATTCATTGGTGAATTTTTCCCCTTTCTGCTCTATGTCAGCGTCTTGCCTTATATTTCTACGAGGGTGTTATGGCCCTCTCGATGGGTGACCATTGAGGATGGTCTGGTCATGATCCGTGGACTTTGTTGAAGTGTTCCAAACTCTCAAGAAATGGGTTGAACGTGCTTATTCCATTCCCACTAGAGTATAGGTTGCTTGGGAACCTTTGGGAGAGTTGTTAAGTCTTTTATTTGCATATGATCATGTTGTGATCGTCATGTTATGTCTAGCATGTAGTATCATGCTTGTGTTGAAGTTATTTGCTGCACTTGATATGTTATATATTCTCTTATATATAAAAAATTGTTCAGTGCATTTTTAATGATTGTTTCCAAGGGTTCCTTGGTAGGGCATTACATTTCTTTTTTGGGACAATTTAGGGCCATTCCCAATTTCAGTGACTCTCTGATTACATCTTCCAATTCATTCTTGTTTTTATTTTAGAACTCCTCATTTTCTTCCAATTCCTTAGCATCCAATTCAAATAATTTACTAATTATCTTCATTCTTTCTACTTCCTCTTCCTCATTAAAATCTTCATCTATTAGAAATTCTTCTCCTATTTTATGATTTATCCCCAGCAAACTATATATTACATCTAATTCTATTGGGATTTGTTCTTCTTCTACCTTATCCCTAATTTCTCCTTCCTTTAGGTTCTCATCCCCCTTTTGTCTTCTCTTTTCCTTTTCCTTAATTCTTTCTTCACATATTTCATTCAAAATAGCCATTTTCTTCCTTACTTCCTATTTGAAGGAGATCACCTCAATTAAGAGTTGATTTAATACTACCATATTTTTAGCTATTTTATTAATTACTCTCTCATGTTTTGATAATTGACCTATATCATTTCCATTCATTTTATGGCTTAAATTTTCTATTATAAAGCATCCCCCTTCTGTATTAAATTTGATTTTTACCCTTTTCTTTTGATGAGGCATTATGATTTCCTTAGAAATGTCATTTCTTACCTTATCCATTGTTGTGATTATGTGGTCCTTTAATAGGGTCATTATAGAATCTTTGCTTAACAAAATAGGTTACCTCTGCTATAATAATTTCCAAGGGTTCAGGGTATATAACATCTACCTTCATATACACCGACATGTTGACTCTTGATGAGTTATCCATATTATCCTTTAATCCTATGAAAAATCCCAACTCATTTCCTATCTCCTCCAAAATGTCTAAATGTATAAATTCTATAGGGAGATCTGCTATTCTAATCCATTTAGGTTGTTTCTTAGGTTTAAATAAATTTTAGTATTAACATTAGGTTGCATATCTGAGAAAATTAAATTATACCCTTTAAACAAATATTGGTTTACCTTTTAGAAATTCTAACTTAGTTGATTCTTATCGCATTCAAAATAAAAAAAAATGTTTGATAAGATTGAAATACTTACCTATTCCACGAATTGATCCCCTTTCCACCATCTAGCAATATTTTCTCTTGGTTGTCCAAATCCACACTATTTTGTAAATAACCCTAATTTCTTGTAGCGATTCCATCTTTTTTCCATTGCACTACATTGCAAAACAAAAACAATATAATCCCCTCTCTGGAGAGAGCAATTAGACTTCATATTTTCCTTTACAATGGCTTTTGGTTTTGGCCTTCGTGGGTAGGGCTTATGGTATTTTTTTTCTATCATTGTTCGGTGATGAGGATCTGGCTGAGGAGCTTGGTGGTAGAGTTTTTGGTCAGGGCGAGGTTGTTTTGTTGCGACATTCTTGGCCCTTCTCTTTTGAAACCCTAATCTCTTCTAACAATATTTCTTGTTTCCTAGTGGTACGTCTTTGTTTACGCCTGTGACATGATCCAAGATTTTAGAAAATAGGGTAATCACCCACATTCCTCTAAAGTACTCCCTTCTATGCTATATGTGATCTTTGTTACTGCTTGTCATCTTTTCCTATGATTTTACTGCTCAATTATCCCTTCAACCTACAACCCTTTTCCAACCATGGTTTGGATAGGGGTTTGTGGGGAGACCATTTTCCTCCAAAGGATAATTCACATTTTTTGCATTTGAGAGTAGGGATTTTTGGAAGCAATATATCCTATGACAAATCATACATGAATTTTCTGATTGTTGTAACCTCTTAAGTTTTCCAATTGCTAAATCAGGCTTAATTTTATTCTTAAATTAATCCTGAAGGGTGTTGTTTAAATATCCAAAAGAAGAAAAGGAAGCATAGAGAAAAAAATTAAAACCAAGTGTATATTGTTCAAGCTTCATGAAAAAAAAACTTAGTATGCATTTTGTCCGAAAAAAATAATGCTTATGCAGTTTTGAAGGATTGTATCTAGATTAGAACAATTCTACCATTGAATATTATAAAATTAGGTGCCATAAATCCCATTAGTTAAGAATGAGTCAATTTCTCATGGAGGTCAAGAGATATCTACTTGTGATCCTAGATATTTCAACTCCTAAACTCATAGATATGACATCTAACTAAGAAACCCTTTATGACTTATAATTAAGATGAAAGACTTATTAAGCCTAGTGGCTTTCTATAGTGGCAACAAAATTATTGGTAAACATTTAAATTTTTAAATAAAGTTGACGATTTTATAAATGTATTATAAAATAATAGAAGTGATGAACACAAATAACTCATTATAATATATAAATAAACATAAAATATTAAGAAATATTATTATGTCGA
This sequence comes from Thuja plicata, assembly GCA_018584345.1. Taxonomy (NCBI): domain Eukaryota; kingdom Viridiplantae; phylum Streptophyta; class Pinopsida; order Cupressales; family Cupressaceae; genus Thuja; species Thuja plicata. The sequence continues at coordinate 283,633 of MU223336.1, read as the reverse complement.
CAAATGCAACTCCATGTACATATTGTCTAATAGTTACAAATGTAGTGGCAGTGAAGACTATGAAACTGATAGAAGTGGAAAATTTTTATATTAAAAATTTGCCCCATGCATCATGATTCAATTTATATTTGTCAATTACAAACACATGGCATGTGGATTCGTATTCAACTTATATTTTTCAATTGCTAGCATTTCAATTTAACTTATGAAATTTCTCTATTGCAATATTCGATGAATTTGTTCATAATCTTTCATCTTTTTTGTCTTGCAATGCATAGTACCGACAACTCCAATTCACAATGGTTGTCCCAAACCATTATTCCGACTACTTGTTTCTCTACTCATAGAATTATAAAATTCTTTCTATTCTAGCATTCAAAGATTTTATGGAGACAAATGTGGATGATTTAGGTTAGTAATAACTAAGAGGGGGGGGTGAATTAGTGGCTTCAAAAAAATTTCTTTATTCTAACCACCAATCAAATAAACCTCAGATTATTATGTCCCTTACAAGATGCATGCCATGAAATACTTTATAATAATTAACTGTCTTTTGGTTTTCCTTTTCTGACCTTATTCTCCTTGATTACCGATAAGAAGTAAAACTTATTTACCAACACTTAGTAAATATACAGATTATATCGATAAATCCAAAAATGTATATGTGAAAATTAAAACAGTAAAGTAATAAACCATACACACATAACACAAGGATTTTAACTTGGAAACCCTATTAAGGGAAAAACCATTGGGATCGGTATCCCAAATTCTCACTCTTCTGAAGTGAGCCCTGCTAGGAGCCAACCCTATTAAAGGTTACAAAAACACTATTAGGTGTGACCTTGTGAGAGGATTTTATACATAGAGGTTGTCACTTAGTATCGGGAAACTCAGTTTGCTACCATCCTTGAATCAACCTCCTTCTTAGACTGTCAATAGGCTTTAGGAAAATCTAGTGCTACTTTCATGAGTCAACCTTTTTGGCACTCCTTGGGATGTACCTCAATATGTAGAAGACTATTAAGTCCTACTATGTTAAGAGACTTGACGCTTCAATGGTTAAATTGAAACACAATGACATGTTTCTAATGCAACTTGAATTGCAGATTTTCAGATGTATTTAAGTACATTACCTCTCTGATTAATGTATCAATTAAATTCTTTGTACTCTATACTTTCTACTCTATGATGTTGTGCTTCACTATTTGTCGATGTCTGGAGAATTCTTTAGCTCTCCCTCAGCTTGATTGATCAAGACTATATGAAGTTATCCTTCATTATTTTCTCTTTAGCATCCTCTTTCTATTCAACCCCATGATTGTGATTATTTTGAAATGAATTAAGCTTTTCTCTTATATATACATGATATTCACCGATTCTTGATTCTTGATTCTTGATTCTTGGCATGAAAAAAAATCCAGCCAATCTGATTTAAAGCATACTCCTAATTTATCTCATAGTTATCTTTATGCCAAATGTATAAATCTTCTTTAAATCAATCACTTAACTCTGGTTGAATAAAACAATTAAAACAACTAGTTAAGTCTATCTTTAGCTCTTGTTGGATAGATATTTTGTCATTTTCTGAACTCTCTATTCTGTCGGTCAACTCTATAGTTAGTCATCAGTGACAACTGCCAGTTCTATCAGTGTGACTCCAGTCAGCTTTGGGATCTCCATCCATTGGGCATCATTGGATTTTACTCATTGGGTAACTCTGATCTCATCTCATCGGGCAACCTGTGATTTTGCTTCATCGGGCAATACTATCTTCTACTCATCAGGTATCACTGTGACTTTGGTTCTTTTCTTTTACTAATGGTGTGCACTCCGTCGGTGTTATCTTTCACTTAGTGAATACTTGAATTTTATGCATTGCTGAAAGCATAATCTTTGTTCCATTGATTCTCTGAGTCTTTGGCATTATATACATGACTATATAGATGATATCAAGTTGACATCAATGAAAATACAAACCATTCACTATTTTAATGTCTTGCATTATATTCAACATAACATTATCAAACATTTAATCAGTTACATGGCATTAATCTCTCCCTTTGGCATTGATGGCAACATACAATATTATTACACTATACTATTTCTAATACAATATGAAATACAATTGTTGATATTCATCAAACTACCAAATAGTTTGTTTTGATAACCAATAAAAATGTCTGACCGTCGGCAAGCTCTATATTAGGTTAGATTTGATTCTCACAGTTCTCTTTGTTTTTCTTGTTCTGATGTGTTTCACCCTTTACTTGTTTCAATATCTCTTTTTTTGACTTTTCTTCTTCTTTGATGTCTTTGTCGCTTGTCTTTGATTTCTCTATCTCTTGTTAGCAACTCTCCCTTTGGATATAATCTCTCCCTATTGGAGTAATCTGATAATGGATAATCTTTCTTTTTTTTCTGAAGAGTGTGATAATATGGATACTTTCTCTCCCTTTGACAACAATGCCAAACAAATATCTCATAGATATCTAACATTAATGTGAAATAATCATTTTCTTCCATCCATAATATATTCCTTGAATTTCCCTTATCCATCAGCAATACAACAATATGCTCTGGTGCTCGGTTATGATATATAGCTTCTTGTATATAGATGTAGCTTTGAAGTTCATCCTTTTTCTTGCATCAACATGAATGATATTCTGATAATATATAGGCTGATGCAGCCTTCAATCTTTTATTGACTGGTAGAAAAGGGTTCGACCCCTAGTCTCTTTCTCAAGTACTCAAATGTATCCTTGGGCAGTGGCTTGGTGAAGATATCAGCTAATTGTTCTTTTGATAGCACACACTCAAGTATCACCTCTTTTTCTTGAACTTGCTCTCTTAAGTAATGATACTTGATGGCAATGTGTTTAGTCTTGGAATGCATGACTGGATTATTGGAAATGTTTATTGCACTGATGTTATCACAATAGATAATCACTAGTTCTGAGATTTTCATATGCATACCTTCCAGCAACTGTTTGATCCATGCAATATTTGAATAATTTGTAGCAGCAGCAACATGTTCTACTTCTACAGTTGATTGAGAGATTCATCCCTACTTCTTGCTAATCCATGTGACAAGTTTGTCACCCATAAAGAATGCTCCTCTAGTTGTGCTCTTTCGGTCATCAAGATTTCTAACCCAATCAGCATCGGTAAACACTTTTAGTTCAAATTTGCCTTCTCTTTTATACCATAAGCCAAATTCCTTAGTATTATTCAGATATCTTAGGATTCTTTTCATAGCAGTCATATGTGATTTCTCGGGGTTAGCAGAAAATCTAGCAACAATTTCTACTGCATGTGCAATATCTGGTCCAGTGTGTACAACATACATGAGTTTTCCAATCATAGATTTGTACAAAGTCTGATTTATCTCTATTGTCTTGTCTTCCTTTGTTAACTTACATCTAGTAGCCATCGGTGTTCCAACTAGTTTGGAATCTTCCATCTTGAATATTTTCAGGACCTCTTTGATGTATTTGGACTGTGTAATGAAAATACCTTCACTTTTTTGAATGATCTGTAGAACAAGAAAGAATTTGATCTCTCCAAACATAGACATCTCAAATTATTTACTCATCTCATCAGTAAATTATTTTCATAACATATCATTTCCTCCAAATATGATGTCATCAACAAATATTTTAGCAATCAAAGTGTTAGCATCAGTATCTTCTTTTAAATAAAGATTACTATTTTCACTAGTCCTTATGAATCCAATACTTATTAGATAGGAATGAAGTCGTTCATACCAGGATCTAGGAGCTTGTTTCAATCCATACAAGGCTTTGTGAAGTCTACATACCATGTTCCTCTTGTCTAGATCTACAAACCCTTCTGGTTGCTCAATATATACCTCTTCTTCAAGTATTCCATTTAGGAATGCTGACTTGACATCCATTTGATATACTTTGAATCCTTTGAATGTAGCATAAGCAAGTAGTATTCTTACTCCTTCTAGCCTAGAAATGGGTGCAAAGGTCTCTCCATAGTCTATACCTTCTTCTTGAGCATACCCTTTGCATACTAGTCTTTCTTTGTTCCTTGTGACTTCTCCATTCTCGTTCAACTTATTCCTAAATATCCATTTTCTACCGATGACATTCTTGTCATCTGGTCTTGGCACAAGTGACCATATTTTTTTCTTCTCAATCTGCTCAATCTCATCATTCATAGCACTTATCCATTCTTCATTATCTAGTGCAACATTGACAGATTTTGGTTCAAACTCACAAATTAAAAAATTTGAGTTTAAAGACTTACCTCTTGTTCTTGTACTAGATTTCTTATCTCCTATGATCTAGATCTCTGGATGGTTCCTTCTTACATATCTTGCAAGTATAGGTATAGTTCTTTGTCTATCAGCTTGATCATTTTCTTGATCTTCATTTTGTTCTTCATTACCTTGCACATTTTATTGATGATTATCCTGACTGTCAGTAACAACAGTCCGACCATCGGTTGCAACATTCTGTTGTTCAGGGATTAAGCACTGTTACTCGGGTAGAGTGTTGGGTTCTTCACAATATACAAAATTATTGTATTCCTCTAGTTCTTTTGTGCTTTCCAGATCATTCTTTTCTGCAAACTCATCAATCTTTACATTTTCACTTTCAACTATTTTGTTAGAGGCCTTGATAAGACATTTAAAAGCTTTGCTTTTGGTAGAATACCCCAGAAAAATACCTTCTTCACTTTTGGCGTCAAGCTTTCCATTTTTTTCATCCTTTAAGACATAACATTGACTAGACCAAAGATCTTGAAGTAACTTACATTGGGTGTTTTACCATACCATAGCTCATAAGGTGTCTTCTTTGCATCCTTCTTTAATTTTACTTTGTTTAGTGTATAAATAGTAGTGCTGACAGCTTCCCTCTAGAAGATTTGAGTGATGCCTTTCTCTATTAGCAGTGTTCTTGCACAATCAACTATTGATCTATTCCTTCTCTCAGCAATCCTATTTTGTTGTGGTGTTCTTGGCGCAGAAACCTATCTTTTTATGCCATGCTCATTAGAGAAATGAGTGAATTCATCTGATATAAATTCTCCTCCTCTATCTGATCTCAAAAATTTCAAATCCTTACCACTTTGTTTTTCAACCATAGCCTTATACTACTTAAACATCTTAAATGCTTCAGATTTATCTTTTAGAAACATAACTATCATCATTCTAGAGTAATCATCAACAAGGAGAAAAAAATATATATCTCCATAATAGCTCTTTGTACTCATAGGTCCACATAAATTAGTATGGACTAATTCTAGAATATCATCAGATGTATGGGTTTTACTTTTGAAACTAGACTTTGTCATTTTACCTTTTTGACAATTTTTGCACATGATGTTGTCTGGCTTTTTCATCGTCGGTAAGCCTCTTACATTTCTTCTTCTGCTTATTTTTCTCATGTTGTCAAAATTCACATGACACAATCTTTTATGCCACAACCATATGTCTTCATTTCTAGTCATTAAGCAAGTGGTGTTAGTATCATTCAGATAGAATAAGTTACCTATAGTCTATTCACTGGTACCAATCAGTTTTCCTGAATCATTGAAGATCTTTTCCTTCTTGTTCTCAAATGCTACTCTGTGACCTAAATTATTCAGCTGAGAAACACTCAAAATATTATAATTCAATCCTTTTACCCAATAAGCATTTTCACATTTAATCAGGTTATTCAACATTATAGTTCTTTTACCTTCAACATGACAAGGTGTATCATTACCCATTCTTACTGTACCACCATTATAATACTCAAAATTATTAAACTTTTCTTTGTCACCAGTCATGTGGTGAGTGCAGCCACTATCTATAATCTAGATGTCATTCTTGCTAACCTTAGATATGAGTGTAGTTTCTACATACCTTTCATCTTCATCTTAATCATCTTTCACAGCTACAAATACCATCTTGATGTCTTCATCAGGTTTGGTGTTATTATCTTCATCTTTGCAAGCAGCTAGGTAACTAGCCTTCTTTCCTTTATCCTTGTAGTCTCGAGTATCTATTCTTTCTGATTGTTGGTAACTTCTATAATATTTGTTATCACCTCTGTCAGATTTCTTCTCAAAAGATCTATCATTACCTTTTTCATCTTTTCTTCTGTTAGGACATCTTGCAGCAAAGTGTCCAATCTCTCTACAATTAAAGCATACAAGTGGTAACTTACCTTTGTATTTACCTTTGCCTCTTTGCATTCTCCTTGCCATGAGTGCTTCTATTTCATCTAGATCTTGTTCTTCACTTTCACTTTCACTATCTCTTCTACATGTGTGTCTTTGACTTGATTTTCTTATTCTCATTGAAGACTTAAATGCAGACTCTAATTTTGGTAAGACACTATTATCAAAGTTATTCATCTAAAATGAAATCAGTCTACCAATTAAACTATCAAGAGTAACTATGTTGTTTTGTACTGCTCTCATTTCTTGAGTAGCAGAAACTCTAATAGCATATACAAGCAGTAAGGTTCTTAAGATTTTACTTACCACTATCTCCTCTTCAAGTGTACCTCCAACACCTCGTATAGCATTGACTACTTCTTTTATTCTTGCACTGTACTGTGTGATTTTTTCTCCTTCTTTCATTCTAAGATCATCACATTTTCCTCTAAGGATTTTTTCCTTGGCTCTCAGAACATTTGTTTCACCTCGATGTGCAAGTTTCAGTTTGTCCCATATTTTCTTTGCAGTTTTGCAATCCTTGACATCTTCAAATTCAGCATCGAAGAGTGAGGAAGAAAGATCTATAACCATGTAGTTATGCTCATGCTTCTCTTTCAATTGATCTACTATCAAAGCTCCTATAGGCAACACATATTCAGTATCTAAGTATTGAGTAATATCATTACCAATACCTAAAAAGTGGAGTCTTATCTTGCTCTGCCATGAAGCAAAGTTGTCTTTGTTCAACTTGGGCACATCTTGTCTGTTCATCTTGTGATCCTGACTTAGCTCTTGAAACTTTCCTTCTAAGCACACAAGCTCTGATACCAATTGTTAGTAATAACTGAGAAGGGGGGGGGGGGGTGAATCAGTGGCTTCAAAAACTTTTCTTTATTCTAACCACCAATCAAATAAACCTCAGATTATTATGTCCCTTACAAGATGCATGCCATGAAATACTATATAATAATTAACTGTCTGTCGATTTTCCTTTTTTGACACTATTCTCCTAGATTACTGATAAGTAGTAAAACTTATTTACCAACACTTGGTAAATATGCAGAGTATACTGATAAATATAGAAATGCATATGTGAAAAGTAAAATAGTAAAGTAATAAACCATACACACATAACGCAAAGATTTTAACATGGAAACCCTGTTAACAGAAAAACCACTGGCACCAGTACCCCAAATTTTTACTCTTCTGAAGTGAGCCCTATTAGGAGCCAACCCTATTAAAGGTTACAAACACACTGTTAGGTGTGACCTTGTTAGAGGATTTTATACATAGAGGTTGTCACTTACTATCGGGCAACTCAGTTTGCTACCATCCTTGAATCAACCTCCTTCTTAGACTGTCAATAGGCTTTAGGAAAATCTAGTGCTACTTTCATGAGTCAACCTTTTTGGCACTCCTTGGGATGTACCTCAATATGTAGAAGATTGTTAAGTCCTACTCTGTTAAGAGACTTGATGCTTCAATGGTTAAACTAAAACACAATGACCTATTTCTAATGCAACTTGAATTGCATATTTTCAGATGTATTTAAGTACATTACCTCTTTGATCAATGTATCAATTCAATTTTTTGTGCTCCACACTTTCTTCTCTGTGATGTTGTGCTTCACTATTTGTCTGTGTCTGTAGAATTATTTAGCTCTCCCTCAACTTGATTGCTTAGGACTGTATGAATTTATCCTTCATCATTTTATCTTCAAAATCCTCTTTCTATTCACCCCCGTGATTTTGATTAATTGGAAATGAATTAAGCTTGTCTCTTATATAGACATGATATTCACTGTTTCTTGATTCTTGATTCTTGGTGTGAAAAAAAATCCAACCAATCTGATTTAAATCATAACTCATGATTTATATCATACTTATCTTTATGCCAATTGTGCAAATCTTCTTTAAATCAATCACTTAACTCTGGTCGAATAAAACAATGAAAATAACTAGTTAAGTCTATCTTTAGCTCTTGCTAGCTAGATATTTTGTCATTTTCTAAACTCTCTATTCTGTTGGACAACTCTAAAGTTAGTCATCGGTGACAACTGCCAATTCTTTCAGTGTGACTCCAGTTAGCTTCAAGATCTTCGCCCGTTGGGCATTATTGGATTTTACTCATGGGGCAACTCTATTGTCAGCTCGTCGGGAATCCTGTGATTTTTCTTCATCGGGCAATATTGTCTTCTTCTCATCGAGTATCACTGTGACTTTGGTTCTTTGCCTTTATCGATGGTGTGCACTCTGTTGGTGTTATCTGTCACTTAGTGAATACTTGAATTTTATCCATTGCTGAAAGCATAATCTTTGTTCCATTGATTCTTTGAAGCCTTTGGCATTATATACATGACCGTACAGATGATATCAAGTTGACATCAATGACAATACAAACCATTAACTATTTTAATGTCTTGCATTATCTTCAAATTAATATTATCAAACATTTAATTAGTTACATGTCATCAGATTTATGCACCATTTCCTTGGTGTCACAACTCTCTTTCTCATACTCGACTGATGTTTTCAATAAACTCTATCTTTTACCTGGGATTATAAGACTGGAACAGGTGGTAGAGAAGAGTGGGATATTATTGAATAATAAGTCAATATTTTAGTTGACATGGAGTCGCATGCCATAATGGGAAAGGATGGACTCACATTATGGGAGGTGGAGCTGCATGTTTTAAATGAAATGGATGGCAGTTGGAGAGAAAGTCAAGCATTAAATTTAGAACTTTCTTTCCCTTAATTCCAAAGACCTTTTCCACCAATTCTCTTGTCTTTCATTAACTACTCAATTGAGAGTCTTCTCCAACCACCTCATTGACTTTGTAGATGGTTCTCATCAGGTTCTCAAAATTTTGGTATCCCTCTATTTATGGTGGTGAATGTAATGCATTTGGAGGGGGAGGGATTTTTGGAAAGTGCTGGTGGGCGCAGAAAGAGAGAGGAGTGCAGCCCTCAAGTGTCAGGGTTAGCAAGGAGAATCCATGGGACTTTGCCTTCATTCAACATCTATCCTTATGCTTGGAGGTCTATTCCTGTGTGAACTTGAAGTGGGATTGTTGTAGATTCATTTGGTTCTACAACTCGTGCATCCACTACATTCCTTATTGATAAAATAGTTAGTAGAATATCTACATATGTATCTAACCAAAGGTAACTACTGTCAAATTTACCATGGTATATTGTGTTTTAAAATTTATTGAAGGATTAATCTTGGATTGGCTATATGATCAATGATTGTAATTTTTTTTGAGATCCTTGTATATGATAATGATTTGTGTGCTTTAATAATTGGTGTAGATTAACACCCAGTAAAAGATAAGATTCATCTTGCATTTCATGGCGATCTATAAGACCATGTTTCATGAAGTGATGCCACCATGAAATTTCTATGCTCGATGAATTTCTTCGTACTATTTTTCAAGTTTCCAATTTGACGTTAGAGCTGGGAACAACTGTAGAATTTGGTGCTAAATTTTCCAAATAATTTGGGTCTTTTGTTTATGATTCCACAGTTTGCATGCACGTCTACCAATGATATTCCTTTTATAATACTAGAATCCATCTTTTTTTTTTATAACTCTATCAAATCACATTGCTAGAGACGTAACCATTAACCACCGTTAACTCCCATGGTCACATTCTGAAGTCAATTAGACACTACTTTTACATAAAGTTGCTTAAGTAACTATATTACTGGGTGTCACCCATTACACCAATCTTCAGTCAAAAGACTTTAGGTTCAACCCACACAGTTGAAATCTTTCAGCCAATTTTTATGGGCCTTAAACCTCCTCCCTCTTTTATTAAAAAATAATGAGACAACTATCTTCTTTTATGTCTGTGTTGGCTATTCAATTTTTTTGAGTTTTCTTTGTAGTTTTTGTTCATAGATTCATTAAATATTTTGGGGTTGTAGAGTTTGGACCGGAGAAGTGCTTATTTTATGATATTATCAGTCAACTGACATGTGACACAGTTTTGGTCAAGGAAGTTGTTAACTTGATTCTCCTTTCAACTTTGGATTGATGGGATATTATCGGGTCCAAAGCATTTGGCGTGTCTATGATTATGATGGAAATGGGTTGTTCAACTTTTGGTAGATTTGTATTAATTTCTCTCTTATCCTCTACAATAGTTTTTCAATTTTAGTAGGGATCAAAGGCCCTCAAGTATTTTAATTGTTCAAGAGTGAATCTCTTTCCTTAAAGTCAAATGGAAGGGATATTCTTGTTTCAATAGAAAGAAGAGAGGGGTAGGGTTAAATAGCAATCTAGTTGACCTTTGAATGTATTACCCAGCGAGAGTTGGCAAGTAGGTGTAAGAAGAATTATCTTTTTATTTATTTTCTTTTCTTTAGTGCTAAGACATATTTAGCTGAGCTATGAATCATTGTTCATTTAGTTAAAGATAGGTTGTCTGAGTGAAAAGTCTACTGTTAGTTTGAGGAAGTGGTTATGAGAATTTTAACACAACAAGATTGTTGGATATTATTTTATTTTGTGTTTTCCCTCTATTGTAACGTGATCCTTATTGTTGAAAACAATTCATTTGAGTAAATGAGGAGTAGCATATTTTATTTTTAATTGTTAAAAATACTAAATTTGATGATTGATGTATTCATACGGAAATGGAGGTTATTTTCAATGTTTTATATAGATAATTATATGTTTGTAAGCATAAGTAAATGAGATCGTGATTCATTGTGAAAAATTGTGATGTGCTAACGCTGAGAGTAAAGGGTTTTAAAAAAAAGATTTTGATTTTGTTTTATAGATATAGAATATTCGTGATGTACATGGCATGTTATGAGAACAATGAACTCCATGAAGAGATATGTTAAAATAGTGGGGTGATATCTTGATCATTATTACCAATATGTTTTTCTTTCAATGTAAGAGATGGAATCACAACTCTATGAATTGAAATGGTAACAAAAGAAAAATTTATTCTTCTTTGGAATATATGCATATGTGTGCCCACGATTGTTATATTAGTGGATAAATATCTTGGTACACAATTTCATCACCTCAGTCAGTTTTACTTTGTTAGATTACTTCTAGTTGGGTTGGGTATCTTTCATGTGAGGAAAAATTTTGGGGAAGCATAATTGCTTCGTGGTAGGCTGGAAACACACTCCCACAATATTATTGCCCTGATCTTTGTGTGTAGAAGGTCTCTAGAGCTCATGTTAGGAAGGTCTTCTTGTATAGCATATTTTGATTCTATGAAGTCAACCATTGCTTTATTGTATTGACACTGCACTCTTATGATAGTTAGTTGATGACTCTTGTAAAATCTATATTCCTTTATAAGTAAATATTCTTGTGTTTATTACACTTTGACAGTTTGGTCAAAGTTTCTATCTTGTATTTCATATTTCAAGAAGTTGGTCAACTTATATTAATGTCTTTAATGTATTATGACATGTGAAATATTGGGTTGTTTACGATAATTGGTTGACACTCTTCTTTATTATGAACTCATGTGTCGCATAATCTGTTCGACAGTTTTAGGTCAAACTTTGTTTTCTTTCTTTGAATTTAAGGAAAATCATTTATTTTTGTCATCTTGTACATTCAACATTTGACTTAGTTGACCGACTCTTTTGTTTGGTGGATATTGTTGATGTGGCACAAGTTGTCAATAGTTCAGACCTTACATATCATATCAGAGCTCTGGGTTCCACTCTAGGGCCTTGAGTTCTCTATGCTTAGTTGTGATCCTTAGTCACACGAACTGTTAGTCAACTAATTTTTGGAATATGAACGTGAGTGTTAGTTTCCTGGGTAGATGGTTGAGTCTCCTAGTTGTGGTTACTCCTAAGAGGTTAGGAAAGGATGTCTTTTGCTTTGATTAGAGAAGTAGAAATAGTCAATTGGAGGACTTTACCTCTCATGTGTGTGAGGTTACTTATTTGTCATTGCTTGCTCTTAAAAACTGTAAAAGAGCAATATTTTTGAAATGCTTGGTAAATTGTGAACCTCAAATTGATGTGATTACATTTCCATATGAAATTGAATAATTTATAATGAGTGAAGAGCTATGAAATATATTGGGTGTGAGTGATGCACTTAAGGTAAATGTCCATTTCTTTGCATGTGTGAAGCAAGAGAGAAGGTAAATCTCTTTGATTTAATTGTGTAGTTAATTGATGATTAACGTTTGCACTAGGATATGAGTGAAATGATTCTTGCACATTATGTATGAAAATAAATTTATTCGGAAAGTTAGTAACTGTAGTTGCATGTTTCATCTTACATGTAGGATTGGATGAGACTTAGGAAGGAAAATTGAAAGACTTAAAAAGTTTATTTTTTATGGACAAGTAGAATGTGCCATTACATAGTGATGTAATCTATGAGATATAATTTTTGTAGGTGTATGGTCATGTTCATTAGAACAGATCTTGGACACAAGATGTTGTGTAGTTTCTACTCCCTCTTTGTGACTAGTGGTAGTCACTCTGTATTTGTGAATTGGATTTCATTTTGTCATGATATTTTTGACTTGAAGGTGATGAATGACTAGCTTGAATTTTAAGTTTTTCTTATCACTGTCTAGCCACCAAATTTTGTGTATTTATCAAATGTGGTTCTTGTTCATATTTATTTATATTGATTTTTCACATCTTTGGGATTTTGAGTTGAATTTTATAACCTTTGATTTTGAGAACTCTTATGGTCTAGAGGTGGCCAAGATGTGTGTTCTTTATTGCTAGTCCTGTGATGTGAAGTGATGTTCTCTATCATGTTTAGTATGGAACACTGATAGAATGTATATGACAATTGATTGGGAAGATCATACCATTCTTATTATTGCATTCATATTTTTTTGAAATATGTTTCATCACTTATGAAATATTAAAGAAAATCAGAAGGAACACGGTTGTAAATAGTAGTTATGCATTGCATGAAATAATATACATTGGTCTATATGCACTTGATGTAAGTTTTGATGCTATGAGAAGAATTGCATGGATATTCTTGAGATGATAGAATCTACGTCAAAAGTACAATTTATGACTCTAATATGATATCACTATCACATGGATAATGATGCATGAGACATTGTGTGAAATTATACTTGAGGTATTTGAACTTGATGTTCGACGAGTAGGTCAACATTTCTTGATGATAATAGAATACAATTATTTTTGTAATGATACACTATGGGTGTTCTTGACAGAATGGTAAACACCTCCTCCTTCTTTTTTATTATGTTTTATTTGATCATATAGCTCAAATTATGTGATTTCCCGTGATATATGTGATTGTTCATGATGAAAGACATGATTCTTGACTATAAGACTTGTTTGATTTCCACGTATCTGGTTGGTACATTAATGTATGAAAAGAAAATATATGATATGCATGAGTTGCATTATTTTACTTACTATATATGACAGAATTAGAAATATTACCTTCCGGTGATGGGTGTTGAATGTAGGCAAAAAAGGGAAGGGTACAAGTGATATTTTCTTTTTCACTCTACCTGCGAGTAGAAGTCTGGTATTAAAATGCTTTGGCTAAAGTTGTTTGCATATGTTTTCTTGAATATATTGCCTATGTTTCACCTCCCTACGACATTTGTGATTATGTTCTACATAGGCATATGTGCTTTGTAGTTAGTTTCACAGCTGCACCAAATACCCCTGTCTTTTGTATTTTATAGGCTGCAGGGTTGGGAATTTTTTGAGTAGGTACAATCCCAAGGAACTGTAAGGATTTGTGGTTGGGCAAAAAAGTGACCTAAAACACACTCCCATCTTGAGATTTGGAGATGGACAGGTTCTGATAGCTTAGGAGACCAGAGCATGCAGATGGATAGTTTTCTAATGGCATACATGATTACGCATTTTGAGCTTTTTGGTGGATTAGTCTATAGCGATTGACTGACTATGACTATGGAATCGACATTAGAGAATTTTTAGCTTGTTTTTCTTATATGACATTTTATTGGATTAGGTTTAGTCTTTACATTTCATTTTTCAAATGGCACTTATGTATCTTGTTTATGTTTAAATGTTTCAAAATTTTGGGTAAACTATATATTTTTAGGTTTGGGTTTGGGTTTGCGTTTAAGTTTCAAAATTTTGTGTAAATTATATGTTTTTAACATCAATAATATAGCCTAAAAACATTTATTGCTTAAAAATTAAGAAAACAACAATATATTACAATGCTAAGTGAAAACAATTTCATTTTATGTATATTTATACGAGAAACATTAAATTAATAATAATAATAATAATAATTTTTTGGGGGCCCTACCTGGAAATCGACCAAGTTTTCTCTTGAAGCCCCTCAACCGCTCTCTTAGCCCCTCAATGTGTAAATAAAGGGCTTGCGGTCAGAGTAATCTTTAAGAAACCCCCCTCTTAAAAAAGATATAAAATCTTGGCAAATCTTTCATTTTCTTCAAAAAAAAAAAAATTTCTAATGGCGAATCTCTCAAATTTTTTGAAAACAAAAGTATTCTTATTGGCAATTATTTTTGAATAATTTTTTTTTTGTAGAAAATATTGGTGAATCTTTAACAATAAAAATAAATTAATTAATCATCATGGTGAATACTTCTATTTTAAAAAATAGAATTCTTATAGAAAATTATTACGCTGAATGTGGAAATCTTTGATGGGTTTAAGGAATAGACTCTGTAATAATTACTTGCTACCATTTATTTAAAATATAATATAATAACCTCATTATATTGTGTGAGACAAATGTATTAATATTTTTAAATACTAATGGGCCCCAAAATTTCTTCAAGACCATTGATTTATATTGAGATCAACAATCCAAAAGAAATTTAAGCTCCCATAAGCATTACAAACCAAATAGTAACATTTTTACCTCGTAGAATATAATGAGGGTCACTAGATTATACTTTAAGTCTGAAATGACAACTAAAAGTTGGTGATAGATCCCTACAGTAACTAATAGTCATGATATATTATGGGAGAATTAATTTAAATTTCTACAATAACTTATAAATTCTGGCGAATCAAATCTAATCATGTATCGAATATTGTGGCAAATTTTTGAGTTCAAGTGTTTAATAAAATAAATGATTTTGCGATTTAAATATTTCTAAATCAAAATTTTGTAAAAATGTTACGATTTAGGTTGCCTGAAATCTTGAATTATTAGCAAAATTTGGATTCTCAAATTTCCAAAATTAGCCAATTGGTGAATATTAGCCACTAAAAATTACTATGCTTGTGGTTCATTTTTTTATATTTAAAATATCAGGTAGACTCGATCGAGTAGGACTCAGCCCAGTCTACTGGGCCACGTAGGTGCCATTCAATGCTGCGTAGCACCCATGTATACTCGACCATGTTGGAATCTACCAATTCTAACTGGGCTGAGTCTAACAAGGTTGAGTGATCTGAATTAACCTAAAAGGTGACATTTTATTGTGCCTTTACACATATCTACTATATTTATTTTTTATTAAATTAACATTAGTAATATAATTTTACCTTTATTTGATATAAATTATATTTTAACTAATTAAATACAATGACAAAATGCATACATAGAGAAGGGTATTAGATGCAACAACCAACAAACTTGCAGACATTAGCATAGCTCATCGAATGTCAATGAAAATGATTTTGTTAAGGTATGCAACTCATGCCTATGCAAAGGAGTGGTTCTATGTCTTTGTGTCCACAAGTCACAATCTGTATCGTAGTCCAAACATAGGGTGGCCCACTTCTGGCCTCTCTTCCATAAAATGGTGATACACAAGTAGTGAATGCCTATTGTTGTGTTATTCAATTTAGTAACATAAACATTTCATGCAACACTTAATATTTCATGAAATTTATTTGACTATTATTGATGTAAGAAATCCAATTCATATCCATTTCTATATAATTGGCGATTAAAATAGATAGAATCATGACAGTTGTAAAAATCACTATGAAATGATTTGAATTTGCAACATAAATTAGAATTTAAATTAAAGAAACATGTTAATTACATAGACAAGCATGATGTACACAAAGAATAACAAAGAACATAAACAATTGAAGCTAAAGCAGTGAAGCTAATACATAAAGGAGTTAAGTAACCTGCTCTACCAAATGAAAAGGACATTGGAGCAGATGCATCAAACAAATAATAGAAAGTGGGAGGGATGTGTGATGAAATGAAATATTAAGTGGTTCATGCATTGTTTATAAATACTATTATATCTATAGTCACATATTTACATTAAGACGATACCCTTAGATGGAACAATTTACATTAAGATGATTACTTGGTCAATGCCTTAAAAAAGAGGCACGCAACAAATACAAGAAATCTTTAGAAGGTTATAATTTAACACATGAGTAAATATTTACAACTGATTTTATTCCTTGATGTGACACAAGCCCAATATGGTGACGCCTAAGCATATACACATTGAAAATGTAGCTAGAAAGGGGGTAAGAGAAATGACATCATCCACGAGGAATAAAAATGGATAGCTTGCTGACAACCCATGGTTCTAGAAAGCTGATACGCAGGGATAAACCAAACATAAAGGGAAAACACCATCGAGAAATTGGACCCAAGAAAAGACTTAAATAGAGAACAACGTGTAATATAATATGTGAAATAATTAAATAAGGTGAAAACAAAATTTTCATACTTGAGTTGAAGGAGATGACTAGATAAGAAGATGATTTCACTATCCAAATCAAAGCTTCCACAACCCAAATACAATTCGAATGCATGATAACTCCAAAATTATTGTTTTCCCAAATTTAGAGAAGAAGAGAAATTCAATTAGACTCTTGCTTTTTAAATTTTCTTAAGACCCAAAAGCCCCCCAAAAGAAAAAAAAACTCATAACCATACAAATCATGTAGTCCCCAAATTAAATTGCTTTTAAGTATCATTATAAATCTTGGTATTATATTTTTTTGTTCTCAAAAAATTATTTGTCTTATTAGTAAAATTGAATAATTATTTCTAATTATCTCTAAACTCATTATTTAATTCATAATATCACATAATTATAAATGTTAAATTAATCATAAATATTATCTTTTAATTTATCAATATTTAGTTTTTATTAAATTAACATTAATGATATAAATTTACCATTATTTGATATAAATTATATTTTAATTAATTAAATCCAACAACAAAATACAGGCATAGAGAAGGGTATTCGATGTAACAACCAACAAACTTGTAGACATTAGGATAGCTCATCAAATATTAATGAAAATGGATTTTGTTAAGGTATTCAACTAGTTTTCCTATACAAAAGAGTAGTTCTATGTATATGTGTCCATAAGTGGCAATCCATGTCATAGTCAAAATATAGGGTGGCCCACTTCCGGTGTCTAGCCCATAAAATTGTGATACACAAGAAGTGAATACCTACTATTGTGTTATTCAATTTAGTAACATATACAATGCACACAACACTTAATATTTCATCTAAACTCATTAACTATTACTGATATAAGAAAGACATTTTTTATCCATTTCTATACAATTGGTGATTAAAATAAACAAATTGCACATTCATTTCTATACACCTTACTAAATTCTTTCTCGAGAAGAAACATGGCTATGCTAAAAAAGACTACGAAATTATTTGAATTGGTAACATAAATTAGAAGGTAAATTGAAGCAACATGTGTTAATTACACATGCAACCACAATGTAACAAAGGATAAAAAAGAACATAAAAAATTGAAGCTAAACCAGTGAAGCAAAGATATAAAAGAGCTAAGTAACATTGATGGAGAGGGTCTGACAAACTAAAATATTTCCTCTCTCCTAGGTGCTTGTTTTCCTTAACCAACCATCCAATGGTTGTTCTTTGTTGGTTCTTCCACCAATTAGGATCTCCTAGACCCTCTCCCCTAAATTCTCCTCCAAGGTATAGTTGGTTCTTGGAAGTCCACAAGATTTGTAAGCTCAACTAGTCCAACTAGTTAACCAAAAGCTTAGCTTTCTTCACCAAAACTCCACCTAGATTGTCAATCCTCTACCTAGGATCTTCCCACACAATTATTAATAATCTCCATATACTTCTTGACCCTTTCTTGGTCATTCTACATCCACTAAAACTCTCAAGGATGCCTCACCAATCCAATTGGTCTTTAACTCAGTAGGAGGCCTAATTGCTCAACTCCTTGTAGGTCTATTTTTATTGATTTTGGCCTATTGCTTCCAAAATCCCCAAGTGACCCCACAATTTTTTTTTAAAATATTCAAGAAATCACACAACCCTATCAGAATAAAAAATCTTGACCTCTGGTGGCACCCAAAACTCTACTTTCTTGTAGGCCCTAGATTATAGCCTATTAATTAGGCCTCTGGACCAGTGATCAAGAACAATTGAAAAAATTGTCTCCTTTCATTGATTCCCCTCCAACAACCATTGAATCCTTTTAGGATATCGTCTAGTGCATCTAGTAATGCCACTAAGTCTTCCCCAAAAGGTCTTGAGTGCTCTCACCAATTCGGTCTCCTCCCTGTCCAGGCTCACTTGGTTTCATCAGTCAACCATAGGACTTCATTCTTGGCCTATGAAATCCAAAGAGACAAAAAAACAAAAACCTACAAACCTATCTAAAGAACCTAACCCTAATTTGCCCATGGTTTTAGACACATCCACCTAAGGAAAATTGGGTTAGAGTCATTTTCTCACAAGGGAACACTGTTAAGCCTCTATTAGACCAGTGACCTTCAAAAATGTACAATCTAACCTATACTTAACTTCAAATAAAACTACCTATTGCATATGAAATATGAAAGGAAGCACTATACAAACATGGAGCCTGATCACCTATGCCAATTCATACAGGACCGTACAAAAGCAAAGACACAGTGTAGATTATACAAATAAGGACACAATCATCCGTACTGTGGTGTCAGAAATAAGTGTCTCAATCAAAAATCTCATTAACCTTGTCCAAACATTGATTCCATTCTCATATACCAAGCATGGGTAGTTACAAATTAGTTTAACCATATTTTGTCATTTCTTGCAAAAGTTGCTCGAGCAACTTTTTGCATTTTGAAGCATTTTGACTTCCTAAGTCAACTCGATGCTTGATGTTGACTCCTAGGACCCTAAATAGGATATTTAGGGTCTCAAAACATACCACCATCCCATGTTTCACTAAAATGGCAACATTTCCACAATTTTAAGTGAAAAATCCCAAAACCCCTAATGAGCACTAAAGCCCTTACAAACATGAGTTAGACTAACATTGCTTCGAAACTTTTTGAACTTATTCTACCACTCACACAAAATCCTAAACAAAGCCTAAAAAATACCAAAACATCAATTAGGGAGGTCCCCTGCACCGTACTCCCCTGGATAACATAACTCAAGTCCCTTGAGTTAGGAGGTCTTGAAGAGTGACCCCATGTTTCAGAATCTCTAGCTCTGTCATCCAAGTAGCCTCAACTTTAGGTAGTCCCTACCACTTGATGAGATACTCCTTGTAGTTTCCTTTCCTTGTCTTCTTTATTACTTTAGAATCCAAGACACTTTCCAATTGCAATGGTTTTTGGGTAGGCAAATCCTTCACCCATTCATCTTCCTCCAAATCTACAAATGTAGATTGACCTGTGGCTAGAGGTGAGCCCATGTAAGGATATAAATCACACACATTGAAAATAGGTGAAATTCCCAAATTAGGGGGCAATTCCACTTCATAGGCATTCTTGCCATATTTATGAAAAATATTTAGTGGTCCAATCTTCTTCATGAGTAGCTTAGTTGGTTGGCATTTGGGTAGCCTCTCCTTCCTAAGGTAGGAAAGTAAGAGATCCATCACCTTGAATTGCAAGTCCCTCATAGTCTTATCCACTTTGTTCTTGTACTTCTCCACTTGTTTTTGTAAATTTTGATTGACTTGATCATGCAACTCCTTCATTTGCTCTACAAATGACTCTCCTTGTGCACTCCTCTTGTCTCTCAAAATGAGATCTCTCAGCTCCAAAATCCCTCTAGGATTGACCCCATAAAATATTTCAAAGGGACTTTTACCTGTACTTCTATTAATGGAGTCATTATATGCAAGTTGTGCCTGCCCTATGATATGATTCCAAGATTTTCCATGTTGTTTAGTTAAGCACCTCAGCAAATTTCCAAGTGACCTGTTCACCACTTTTGTTTTCCCATTTGATTGTGGATGGTAGGCTGAGGAGAAAGACAAATTAGTTCCAAGAATCTTCCAAAGAGTTATCCAGAAGTGATCCACAAACTTTGTATCCCTGTCACTGACAATATTTAAAGGAAAACCATGTATTCTTACAATATCCCTAAAGAAGAGTCCTGCAATCTGAGAAGCATAATTTTTTTGCTTCCATGGAATGAAGTGTGCCGTCTTACTAAAATGGTCTACCACCACAAACACACTTTCATGTCCCCTAGGTGTCTTTGGTAACCCCAAAACAAAATCCATACTAAGGCACTCCCAAGGCCTTTGGGGTATAGATAGTGGTTGATACAACCCACTATTGCTGCTTTGTCCTTTTTCCCTTTGACAAATCTAACATTTCTCTACAAATATCCTCACATCTTTCTACATCTTAGGCCAATTGTAATTCCTATGCACCTTCTCCAATGTTTTATCCACTCCAAAGTGTCCTCCCAAGCTTCCTTGGTGTTTTTCCTTCACAATGTTTTCCCTTATTGATCATTGAGGTATACACATAAGATGACCTTTGAAAAATAAGCCTTCATGCAACACATACTCACTAAAATCCACCTTGAACCCCTTCTAAAACTTTACACAAGTCTCATAAGCTTCTTTGAAATATTTATCTTCCTTGTAGAGGTCTTTCAAATCATCCAATCCTACACTTTGTAATTGTATCTCTTGGATTGTGAGTACTCTTCTACTAAGAGCATCTGCAACCTTGTTTCTAACCCCCTTCTTGTGCTTAGTAACAAAAGTATAAGCTTGTAATGATTTTACCCACTTCATATGGCTCTGATTTAGTTTTTCTTGTCCATTTAGGAAACTTAAAGCATGATTAGCAGTATAGACCACAAACTCCCTAGGTAATAGGTAGTGTCTCCACTTCTTCAAGGCTTGTACCATGACATATAACTCCAAATAATAAGTGGAGTACTTTTTTTTTTCCTCATTCAACTTCTCAGAGAAGAATGCCACAAGGTGTCCCTCTTGGCTTAGCACTGCTCCTATAGCCAGCTTGCTAGCATCACACTCTACCACAAAGAGTTGATTAAACTTAGGGAATATAAGTGTAGGAAGAACTACAATCCTCTTTTTCAACATCTCAAACCCCTGGTCTGCTGCTACTATCCACTCAAACTTGCATTTGATTCCACCTTTTATGGTGTTCAAAATTGGGGCACATACATGACTGAAATTTCTCACAAATTTCCTATAGTAGGAGGCCAACCCATGGAAACTCCTAACATTTCCTATGGACCTAGGTGTAGGCCACTCAAAAATGGACTTAACTTTATTAGGGTCCATTTTCATACATCCATTAGCAACCACAAAACCAAGGTAGACTAGTTCAGTTTTGAGAAACTCACACTTTTCTTGATTTATCATCAACTTCTCTTGATGTAGATTTCTTAAGACCATCTCCAAATGCTTCATGTGCTCCTCCTTGGACCTTCTAAATATCAAAATATCATCAAGGTAAACTATTACAAACTTACCAATAAATTATGCCAGCACTTCATTCATAAGCCTCATGAATGTGCTAGGTGTATTACTTAGGCCAAAGGGCATTACTAGCCACTCATATAGAACCTCATTGGTCTTAAAATTTGTTTTCCACTCATCATCTAGCCTCACTCTTATCTGATGAAACCCTGACTTTAGCTCCACCTTAGAGAAGCAACAAGATCCTCCATGATTATCCATCAAGTCTTTTATCCGGGGCATTGGGAAACTATATCTAATTATGATATTTTTTATATCCCTACATTTCATACACATCCTCCATTTTCCATCCTTCTTAGGTTCAAGTACTGTTGGCACAAAACATGGGCTCAAACTCTTCCTTACAAACCCCTTATCCAACATATCTTGGATCTGTTTTGCTATCTCTGCATTTTGGCTTGGTGTCATCTTATATGCAGCCTTGTTTGGAAAATTTTCTCAAGGAATAAGGTCAATCTAATGACTCACATCACTCATAGGTGGTAAGGCACTTGGCAAGCAATTATCCACTATGTCATGATACTTTTCCAACAAATCTTGTATCTCTAGTGGAAAAAATACTTTCTCCTTAGTTTCCTCCTTTGGTTTGATCACTACTACACAACATACTCCTTTCTCCTTCTTCGCAGCCTTTAAAAACTCTTTCCCACTCAATAACATCACACTTGTTTTCACATGTTTCTCTTCATTGGGTTCTTGCAATGGATCCATTTGGAATTTTTTTCCTAGCTTGGTGATGAGATATTTGTTCTTCTCTCCATCATGTATGGCTTTAACATCATACTACCATGGACATCCTAGGAGCATATGGCATGCATCCATAGGAAGTATGTCACATAGGACCTTGTCCTTATAGTCTCCAATCTCAAAATCAACCATAGTTTTCTCATCTACCACTATTTGTTCACCCTTGTTCAACCATGAAACCTTGTAAGGTGTGGTATGAGGTATCCTTCTCAACTTCAATTTTTCCACCATCTCAGTGGACACTATATTCTCAGTGGATCTAGAGTCCCCTATAACCTTGCAAATCTTCCCATGAGACCTACAATTTGTCTTGAATAAGTTCTTTCTTTGGGGTGGCTCTATGGTGTTAGGTACCTTCAATAAGGTTCTCCTTAACATCAAGCTTTCTCCATCTAGTATTGGCCCTACCTTAGAAATGGGAGAAGTAACACTTTGAGAGTCATCTTCTTGAACTAACTGATTCCTTCTATCCCCCACTGAAGATGAGGAAGCCTTATCTGGACACCTTCCCATTGTGTGACCCACTTGGTTGCAATTATAACACCTCCCAGTGAAAACTGAATTAGATCTCCCTTGGGGTTGGAACCTACCTCTTGGCGATCCTCTACCTCTATATCCTCCCCTTTGAAAGGATCCTCTATACTGGTTTCCTCCACTACTATCCATGTATTGATTGTCTTCTTGTCTACTAGGGCTCTGTCCCCTACCAAAGTTACTCCTGCCTCCCTGAAAACCCCTGGTATTGCTACCACCTCTTCCTCTTTGATGGAAGTCATTTCTTCTTCTTGCTTTATCATCCACTCTCAAAGCCAGCTAAAATCATTTGTGCATACTGTCTGATGCCATCATGCTAATCTCATCTTGAATGCCCTATCTTAACCCATTCAGGTACCTTGCTACCTTGTCCATTTAATCTTCTTGTATTCTAGCCCTTAGGTTTAGTTTATGGAACTCCTCTATGTATGCACTCACTATCATCTTCTTCTACCTTAAGTTCTGCAACTTTTGATATATTTGGATTTCATAATCAGTGGGAAAGAATTGTGCCCTCAACCTGATTTTCATCCTCTCCCAAGAAACAATCTTCTTCTTCCCACTATTCACTCTTTAATGCTGCATCGTGTTCCACCACACCAATGCAGATCCTTTGAGTCTAGCCTTAACATAACTGACCCTCTTCTCCTCTGAGACTTATTTATAATCAAATTGGTTGTCAATGGCTTCAAGCCAATCTAACAACTCTTCTCCATTCAGACTACCACAATAGTAGGGTATGTGTTCCGTGATATCCTTGTTTAAGGATTTGAATGCATCTAAGAACACCTTTTGCTCCTTGTCTATCTTAGGTTATTTTCCCTTGTTGGATGACTCCTCATTTTGACTATCATCATCCCCATCACTTTCATCACCCCATTCAGTGATCTTCTTTTTGCTTTTTGTCTCAAACACAGGAGCCTTCTCCAAGAGGCTTTGTACCAATTCTACTATTGCATCCCTACTCATTGACTTAGGAGGCATACTGTCAACCTCTTGACTCTCTTGACTCTCCTCCCCTTCAGACATGCACAGTCTTCAAGTTATTTCGGCTCTGATACCACTCTAATGCAGAGGGTGTGACAATCTAGAATCTTTCCTCTCTCCTAGGTGCTTCTTTTCCTTAACCAACCATCCAATGGTTGTTCTTTGTTGGTTCTTCCACCAATTAGGATCTCCTAGAACCTCTCCCCAAACTTCTCCTCCAAAGTATAGTTGGTTCTTGGAATTCCCCAAGATTTGTAATCTCAACTAGTTCAACTAGTTAACCAAAAGGTTATCTTTCTTCACCACAACTCCACCTAGAATGTCAATCCTCTACCTAGGATCTTACCACACACTTACTGAGACTCTCCATATACTTCTTGACCCTTTCTTGGTCATTCTGCATCCATCAAAACTCTCCAAGATGCCTCACTAATCCAATTGGTCTTTAACTCAATAGGAGGCCTAATTGCTCAACTCCTTGTAGATCTATCTTTACCAATTTTGGCCTATTGCTTCCAAAATCCCCAAGTGACGAAACAAAAAAACTTGAAAATATTTAAGGCATCATACAACCCTATTAGAATCCAAAATCCTGACCTCTGGTGGCACCCAAAACTCTACTTTCTTGCATGCCCTAGATTATAGCCTATTAATTAGGCCTCTGGACCAGTGATCAAGAATAATTGCAAAAATTGTCTCCCTTCATTGATTCCCCTCCAACCACCATTGAATCTTTTTAGGAGACTATCTAGTGCATCTATTAATGCCACTAAGTCTTCCCCAAAAGGTCTTGGGTGCTCTCACCAATTCGATCTCCTCCCTGTCCTGGCTCACCTGGTTTCACTAGTCAGCCATAGGGCTTCATTCTTGGCCTATGAAATCCAAAGAGACAACAAAACAAAAACCTACAAACCTATCTACAAATACTAACCCTAATTTCCCCATGGTTTCAAACACATCCACCGGAGGAAAACTAGGTTAGAGCCATTTTCTCACATGGTAACACTGTTAAGCCTCTATCAGACCAGTGACCTTCAAAAATGTACAATCCAACTTCTACTTAACTTCAAATAAAAAAACCTATTGCATATGAAAGCTGAAAGGAAACACTATACAAACATGAAGATCGATCACCTATGCCAATCCATACAGGACCGTACAGAAGCAAAGACACAATGCAGATTATGCAAATAAGGACACATTCATCCCAACAATGGTGTCAAAAATAAGTGTCTCAATCCAAAATCTCATTAACCTTGTCCAAACATCGATTCCATGCTCATATATCGAGCATGGGTAGTTACAAATCAATTTAACCATATTTTTTCATTTCTTGCAAAAGTTGCTCGAGCAACTTTCAAAGTTGCTAGAAACTTTTTGCATTTTGAAGCATTTTGACTTTCTAAGTCAACTCAATGCTTGATGTTGACTCCTAGGACCCTAAATAGGATATGTAGGGTCTTAAAACATACCGCCATCCCATGTTTCACTAAAATGGCAACATTTCCACAATTTGAAGTCAGAAATCCCAAAACCCCTAATGAGCACTAAAGCCCTTACAAACATGAGTTAGACTAACATTGATTCCAACCTTTAGGAACTTATTCTACCACTCACACAAACTCCTAAACAAACCCTAAACAACACCAAAACATCAATTAGGAAGGTGCCCTGCACCAAACATGCACTACCAAATGAAAAAGACATTGGAGCACAAAACAAAAAAAATGGAAAGTTGGGGGATGTTCCACAAAATTAACCATTGAGTGGTTCATGCATTGTATATTAATACTATTATATGTATAGTCACATATTTGTAGATATACCTATATAAATACATACTCACACATGTAAATGCATAGCAAATGTTTGAGGCTTGAAGGGAAATGACTTATGTTCCAAGAAAGCAAAATGAAAAGCAAAATATAGATTTTAGACTTATTATATAAATAAAAATAATTAAATATAAGTAATCTTAAAATAATATTGTGGGTTTCACATCCACATCTTCAATCAAACAGCTATGAACTTGATCTCTACTACCGTTTGCATTTGAATTTCAAGACCATGATCTTTATTTTAACACACTTTTAAGGAGTTTTATTCAAAATTGTAGATGATTGAAACATTTGACATTGTGGTTCCTTAAATAAATAGATTTCTAGATAGTATTATTATTTGTCACACTCAAAGATTTTCTTAAGGTTTGTAGTATTTAAAATATCTTGGTGCACACATTCACACAAATAATTAAAAAAATTAGATCCTTTCCCTAATTTAACTACACAAAACAATATTTGATCTCTTAAAAACTATTCAATTCAAACTATTAAAAATTAAAATCTAATCCCATCATAGTCCAATGGTCAAACTATAGTCTTATCTTATTGGATCTGTATTCTCCCATCACAGATCATAAGAGATAAAAGTCCATCCGGAGCATTGGTATCCTAACAGGGCTTATAACATATACAAAGCCAATCCTACATTGTCAATCAAAATGCACTTCCCAAATTCAGCATTATCAGAAGCTTTGCAGGTATCGTCACAGCCGCTTTGCAGGTATCGTCACAGCCACTTGTAACATTACCGCATGGCCCTTTATATGCACTGCTCCATACTCCATAATACCCGGGTTGGTCATACACCATCGACTCTTTGTAATTACCATAAAATAATCCCAAGTTAGTAAAATATGTATTTCAGAATTTATTTAGAAAACAAATATTGAATAGAGAGATGAAGAAGAAGAATAAGAATGCATTTTACCAGAAGCAAAAGCAGAAGCAGCCATGACCAATAACAAAAGTACATATACGTATCCCTTCGCCATTTCTGCAGTTATTAGTTCTGTGAAAAAGAAGTTTAATGATGCTACTATTTATAGTTGAAGCTGCACCATATGTGAAAGCCAATTCATTTATTTAGGGAATCTCGTATTGATTAATTTCTTTCTAAAGTCCAAAACAATAACTTCTAATCGCTCGTTAGTTAGAAAAGAAACTTACAAAAGAACTACCATCAATTTATATAAAGATAATTTGTGGAGTGCGAATAAGATGTAAGTGTTTACGTCATGGTTAGTAATTGTTTATTAGGGTTAGAATTTGGGGTTATGCTAAGTATTAGGATTTAGAATAAGATTACTATTCGGGTTATGGTTTAAATCATGATCAAAGTTACGGTTAGGTTTAGGGTTAGAATTCGGTTTAGGGTTAGGATTATTGTTAGGCTATGGGTATGGGTCTACATCATGGTTAGTGTTTGTAATGTCCAAATCTATGACACTATATTGGATATCATACGACCTATTTATTCTACTAAAAAAATAACTAATCTGCAAAAAAAAAAAAACTTTCTATATAATAACTATATACTACACCATTTAAAGTATTAGATTATAAACTGGTTTGGTTAATCATTTAACTAGAATCCAAATGAAAATAAATCTTCTTATAAAATATTCTCAATTACAATATCCACATAACAAACATGGCATGCATTTGTATACCAAAGTTTCTCTTTCTTGTCTGGGTATGTGCACCAAGATGGGGGACCAAAAAGGTGCCAAACATTTTTTTGGTCCCCCAAAAGCCATAGGGCACACGCCCTATAGGGTGCACGCACTATGACTTTGACTGCCTGAGCCTAAGGCTTGGGCAATCAAAGATGATAGAGTGTGCGCCCTATGTAACATTATGAAAAATGCTTAAAGGAGGGAGGAAGAAAGCCCAACAGGCCCTGCCAGACCAATTTTAGCACTATGCCAATACATAAAATGTAACATTTAAGTATAAGTTATGTAAATACTTCTAGGATGTTTGAGAGTGGTTTCAGCTTCATAGGAGTTAAGATAAAGATTTTGGATTTTGAGGGTTTTTACGAAATTTTAGACTTAGCCAAATTTCAGGAATCAACATATTGTCTTGAACATGAATCTCAGTGGACTATTGATTATAATCTTAAGCCCTTGACTTGATTAAAGACACTCTTTAGGGTTTTTAGTGGTTGTAATGTATCATATTGGGTCCTAAGTGGTCCTAGGTCCCATTAGGACCCATTACGACCTCTTAAGACCCCTTAGAACACAATAATCATTGTAGGACACACTAATGGGCTCTAATGTGTACTAGTGTCTCATAAGGGGTTTTAATGGGTTCTAAGTGGTCCTAGGAACCCGTAGGACCCATTACGACCCCTTAAGACCCATTAGGACACATTAGGATTTATTAGGACCCCTTAGAACACATTAATAGTCATAGGACCTATTAGAGAGAGAGAGAGAGAGGTCTTAGGACCCATTACGACCGCTTAGGACACATTAGGGCCTCTTAAGACCCCTTAGAACACAATAATCATCGTAGGACACACTAATGGGCTCTAATGTGTACTAGTGTCTCATAAGGGGTTTTAATGGGTTCTAACTGGTACTAGGAACCCTTAGGACCCATTACCACCCCTTAAGACCCATTAGGACACATTAGGACTCATTAGGAGCCCTTAGAACACATTAATAGTCATAGGGGGGAGAGAGAGAGAGAGAGAGAGAGAGAGAGAGAGAGAGAGAATTAATCATCATAAGACACTCTTTAGAGTTCTAAGTGGTTCTAATATATCATAGGGGGTCGTAATGGGTCCTAAGTGGTCCTACAATCCTTTAGGAACCTTTACAACCCCTTAGGACACATTAGGAACCATTAGGTTCTCTTATGAC
Source organism: Thuja plicata (assembly GCA_018584345.1). Classification (NCBI taxonomy): domain Eukaryota; kingdom Viridiplantae; phylum Streptophyta; class Pinopsida; order Cupressales; family Cupressaceae; genus Thuja; species Thuja plicata. The sequence continues at coordinate 254,781 of MU223336.1, read as the reverse complement.
ACATTAGGACCTCTTAGGACCCCTTCAAATTCATTAATCATTATAGGACACACTAATGGGCTATAATGTGTCCTAATGTGCCATAATGTGTCCTAATATTTCTTAAGGGGTTCTAATGGGTTATAAGTGGTCCTAGGAACCCTTAGGACCGATCACAATCCCTTAGGACCCATTAAGACCCATTATAGCACATTAGGACCCATTATAACCCCTTAGAACACATTAATAGTCTTAGGACTCTTTAGAGAGAGAGAGAAGGTGAGGACCCATTACAACCCCTTAAGATGCCTCTCTCTACATCTTAAGGGTCATAAGGATTTTCAAGGGGCCCTAAGATATATTAATGTGTCCTAAGACCCCTTAACATACACTAATGAATGATAATGGGTCTTAAGGGGTCCTAAGACATAATAATGTATCCTAGGACCCCTTATGACCCCTTACAGCCCTTTAGGACCCCTAATATTCATGGTAAGGGGTCCTAGGAGAAATTAACATGTCGTAGCACTCCTTATGACCCCTTAGGACCCATGTCTCTACATCTTAGGGGTAGTAGGATAATTTAGGGGTCTTAGGACACATTAATGTTTCCTAGGACCCCTTAGACCCCTTACAACCCCTTAGGGCCACTTACTACACACTAATGAATGGTAAGGGGTTCTAAGGGGTCTTAAGGGGTCCTA
>MU223336.1:225949-250040 GCA_018584345.1 Thuja plicata | reverse complement strand
TTGGATAAATTTTTGAGCCCACTGATTCACCCCCCCCCCCTCTTAGTTATTACTAACAATTGGTATCAGAGCTTGTGTGCTTAGAAGGAAGGTTTCAAGACCTAAGTAGAAGATCACAAGATGAATAGATGAGATGTGCCCAAGTTGACCAAGGACAACTTTGCTTCATAGCAAAGCAGGATAAAGCTTTACTTATCAGGTATTGGCAATGATATTACTGAATACTTAGATACTCAATATGTGTTGCCTATAGGACCATTGACAGTGGATCAATTGAGAGTAAAGCATGAACATAACTGCATGGTTATAGAGCTTTCAACCTCACTCTCTGATGTTGAATTTGAGGATGTCAAAGAATGCAAAAATGCAAAGACAATGTGGGACAAGTTGAAACTTGTACATGGTGGTGATGAAAATGTTCTGAGAGCCAAGGCAGAAAGCCTTAGAGGAAAGCTTGATGATCTTAGAATGAAAGAAGGTGAAAATATCACACAATAAAACACAAAAATAAAAGAATTAGTCAATGCTATACGAGGAGTTGGAGGTACACTTGAAGATGAGACAGTGGTAAGTAAAATCCTAAGAAATTTATTGCCCATATATGCTATTAGAGTCTCTGCTATTCAAGAAATGAGAGCAGTAGAAAATAATACAGTCACTCTTGATAACTTGATTGGTAGACTAATTTCGTTTGAGATGAATAACTTTGATAATAGTGTCTTACCAAGCTTAGAGTCTGCATTCAAGTCTTCTATGAGAATAAACAAATCTAGTCAGAGACACTCATCTAGAAGAGATAGTGAAAGCAAAAGTGAAGAAGAAGATCTAGATGAAATTGAAGCACTCATGGCAAGAAAAATGCTAAGAGGCAAAGGTAAATACAAAGGTAAGTTACCACTTGTATGTTTTAATTGTAAAGAGATTGTACACTTTTCTGCAAGATGTCCTAAAAGAAAAGATGATAGAAGTGATAATAGATCTTTTGAGAAGAAATTTGACAGAGGTGATAACAAAGATTATAGAGGTTACCGACGATCAGAAAGAAGTGATACCTGAGATAAAGATACTGACACCGAACTAGATGATGATGTTGAGATAGTGTTTGTAGCTGTGAAGGATGATTTAGATGAAGATGAAATGTATGAAGAAACTGCACTCATATCTAAGATTAGTAAAAACGATATCTGGATTATAGATAGTGGCTACACTCACCATATGACTGGTGACAAAGAAAAGCATAATACTTTTGAATACTATAAAGGTGGTACAGTAAGAATGGAAAATGATTCTCCTTGTCAAATCTAAGGTAAAGGAATAGTAATGCTGAATAACCTGATTAAATGTGAAAATACTTATTGGGTTAAAGGATTGAATTATAATCTATTGAGTGTTTTTTAGCTGAATAATTTAGGTCATAAAGTAGCATTTGAGAACAAGAAGGCAAAAATCTTCAATGAATCAGGAACACTGATTGGTACCGGTGAATAGACCAAAGGTAACTTATTCTATCTGAATGATACTAACCCCACTTTCTTGATGACTAGAAATGAAGACATATGGCTGTGGCGCAAAAGGTTGTGTCATGTGAACTTTGACAAGATGATGAAGATAAGTAGGAAAGGAAGTGTAAGAGGCTTACTGATGATGACAAAGCCATACAACATCATCTGCAAGAATTGTCAAAAAGGTAAAATGAGAAAGTCTAGTTTCGAAAGCAAAACCCATACATCTAATGATATTGTAGAATTAGTCCATACTAATTTATGTGGACCTATGAGGATAAAGAGCTATTATGGAGATAGATATTTTATTCTCTTTGTTGATGATTACTCTAGAATGATGACAGTCATGTTTTTAAAAGAAAAATCTGAAGCATTCAAGATGTTTAAATGGTATAAAGCTATGGTAGAGAAACAAAGTGATAAAGATCTAAAATGTTTGAGATCAGATAGAGGAGGAGAATTTATATCAGATGAATTCACTAATTTCTGTAATGAGCATGGTATAAAAAGATAGGTTTCTGCACCAAGAACACCATAGCAAAATGAGATTGCTGAGAGAAGGAATAGATCAATAGTTGATTGTGCAAGAACACTGATGATAGAGAAGGACATCACCTAGATCTTCTAGAGGGAAGCTATTAGCACTGCTGTCTACACACTTAATAGAGTACAATTAAGAAAGGACTAAAAGAAGACTCCTTATGAGCTATGGTATGGTAAAACACCCAATGTAAGTTAGTTCAAAATTTTTGGCAGTCAATGTTATGTCTTAAAAGATCAGAGAAATAGAAAGCTTGACACCAAAAGTGATGAAGGTATTTTTCTAGGGTATTCTACCAAAAGCAAAGCTTTTAAATGTCTAATCAAGGCTTCTAAAAAAATAGTTGAAAGTGAAAATGTAAAGATTGATGAAATTGCAGAAAAGAATGAGCTGGAAAGAACAAAAGAACTAGAGGAATACAACAAGTTTTTATACTATGAAGAACCCATAACTTTACTCGAGAAATAGTGCATAAATCTAGAACAACAGAATGTTGCAACCGGCAGTCAGAATGTTGTTACTGACGGTCAAGATAATGATTAAAATAATGTGCAAGGTAATGAAGATCAAGCTAATATGCAAAGAGATGTACCTGTACTTGCAAGATATGTAAGAAGCAACCATCTAGAGGACCAAATCATAGGAGATAAGAAAGCTGGTACAAGAATAAGAAGTAAGTTTTTAAACTCAAATTACTTAATTTGTGAGTTTGAACCAAAGTCTATCAATGCTGCACTAGACAATGAAGAATGGATAAGTGCTATGAATGATGAGATTGAATAGATTGAAAAGAACAAGACATGGTCAATTGTGCCAAGACCAGATGACAAAAATGTCAGCAGTACAAAATGGATATTCAGGAACAAACTGAATGAGAATGGAGAAGTCACAAGGAACAAAGAAAGACTAGTATGCAAGGGGTATGCACAAGAGGAATGTATAGACTATGGAGAAACCTTTTCATCCATTGCTATGCTAGAAGGAGTAAGAATTCTACTTTCTTATGCTTCATACAAAGTATTCAAAGTATATCAAATGGACGTCAAGTCAACATTCGTAAATGGAATACTTGAAGAAGAGGTATACATTGAACAACCAGAAGGGTTTGTGGATCCAGACAAAAAGAACATGGTATGTAGACTTAAAAAAGCCTTGTATGGATTAAAACAAGATCCTAGAGCCTGGTATGAATGACTTCATTCCTATCTAATAAGTATTGGATTCATAAGGACTAGTGAGAACAATAATCTTTATTTGAAAAAAGATACTAATGCTAACACTTTGATTGCTGAAATATTTGTTGATGACATCATATTTGGAGGCAATGATATGCTATGAAAATCATTTTCTAATGAGATGAGAAAGGAATTTGAGATGTCTATGTTTGGAGAGATCAAGTTCTTTCTTGGTCTGTAGATCATTCAACAAAGTGAAGGTATTTTCATTACACAGTCCAAATACATCAAAGAAGTTTTGAAAATATTCAAGATGGAAGATTCCAAACCTGTTGGAACACTGATGGCTACTGGATGAAAATTAAATAAGGAAGACAAGACAACAAAGGTAAATCAGACTCTATATAGATGCATGATAGGGAAACTCATGTATGTTGTACACACTAGACCAGATATTGCACATGCAGTAGGAATTGTTGCTAGATTTTTTGCTAACCCTAGGTAACCACATATAACTATTGTGAAAAGAATTCTAAGATATCTGGGGAATACTAAGAAATTTGTCTTATGGTATATAAGAGAAGACAAATTTGAACTAAAAGTGTTTACCGACGCTGATTCGGCTAGAAATATTGATGACCAGAAGAGCACAACTGGAGGAGCATTCTTTATGGGTGATAGACTTGTCACATGGATTAGCAAGATGCAAGGATGCATCTCTCAGTCTACTGCAGAAGTAGAATATGTTTCTTCTACTGCAAACTACTCGAGTATTGCATGGATCAAACAATTGCTGGAAGGTATACATATGAAGATCAAAGAACCAGTAGTTATTTATTGTGACAACACCAGTGCAATAAATATTTCCAAGAATCCAGTCATGCATGCTAAGACTAAACACATTGCCATCAAGTATCATTACAAAAGAGAACAAGTTCAAGAGAAAGAAGTAATACTTGAATATGTGCAATCAAAAGAACAATTGGTTGATATCTTCACTAAGCCACTGCCCAAGGATACATTTGAGTACCTGAGGAAAAGACTAGGGGTAAAACCCATGTCTAACAGTCAGTAAAAGGATTGAACGCTACATCAACCACATATTATTAGCATATCAATCATGATTGATGCAAGAAACAACTGAACTTAACCGCTACATCTATATATAGAAAAGGTATATATCAAAACAAAGCACTAGAGAAGATTGTTATATTGATAATGGATAAGGGAAATTCATGGAATATATTATGGAAAGAAGAAATTGGTTGACAAAATGTCAGATATTTGTAAACTATTTATTTGGCATTATTGTCAAAGGGAGAGAATATTTCCATATTATCATAAAAAATTATTCATTATCAGATTACTCCAAACAGGGAGAGATCATATCCAAAGGGAGAGAATTGCTATAAAAGTTGCAAACAAAAGATAGAGACATCAAAGAAGAAGAACAATCAAAGAGAAAATTGACACCCACAGAGGTCACAACACATCAGAACAAGAAAAAAAAAAGCTGCAAGAATCAAATCTAAGCTTACATAGAGCTTACCAGTGGTCAGACATTTTATCGGTTATCAAAAAAAAATATTTGGTAATTTGATGAATCTCCACAAATGTATTTCATATTTTATAAGAAATAGTATAGTATGATAATATAGTGTGTTGACATCAATGCCAAGGGGAGAGATTGATGACATGTAACTGATTAAATGGTTCACTATATTAAGTTAAAGATGATGCAAGACGTTAAATTAGTTAATGGTTTGTATTGTCATTGACGTCAAATTGATATCATATGAATGGTCATATACATAATGTCAAAGACTTCAAAGAATCAATGGAATAAAGGTTATGCTTTCAGCAATGCATAAAAGTCAAGTATTCACTAAGTGACAGATTACACCGGTGGAGTGTACACCATCGGTAAAGATAGAGATAAAGTCACAGTGATGCCCGACGAAGTAGAATCATAGGATGCCCAATGAGCTAAACACAGTGTTTCCCGACGAGAAAGATCCAATGATGCCTGACGAACGGAGATCCTAAAGCTAACTGAAGTTACACCAACGGAACTGGTAGTTATCACTGGTGATGAACTACAGAGTTGACCCACAGAACAGAGAGATCAGAAAATGACAAAATATCTAGCTGCCAGAGCTAAAGGATAGACGTAACTGGTTGTTTGATTTATTTTCTTCATTAACAATTAAGTAAATGATTTTTATAGTTCGTAAGAAGATAACTACGAGATAAATGAGGAGTTAAAGTCGTAAATCAATTTGGTTGGATTTTTTTTCATGCCAAGAATCAAGAATCAAGAACCTAGAATTAAGGAACATCATGTCTATATAAGAGACAAGCATAATTCACTTCAATAAGATGCGATCATGAAATGAGATACATAGGGGAGTCAACTGAAAGAAGATGCTGAAGAGAAACTGATGAAGGATTAACTTCATGCAGTCCTGATCAATCAAGATGAGGGAGAGCTAAAGAATTCTGCAGACACCGACGAACAGAAAAGCACAACATCACAGAATAGAAAGAGTTAAGTACAAAGGAATTGTATTAATACATTGATCAGAAAGATATTGTAAGTAAATAGATCTGAAAATCTGCAATTCAGTTGCATTAGAAAAAAGTCATTTTGTTTCAGTTTAACCACTGAAGCATTAAGTCTCTTAACAGAGCAAGACTTAATAGTCTTTTGTAATTGAGGTATATCCTAATAGATTACCAGAAGGTTGACTCATGATAGTAGCACTGGTCTTACCTAAAGCCTATTAACAGTCTAAGAAGGAGGTTGATTCAAGGATTGTAGTAAGATTTGCATAAAGCCTATTGACAGTCATGAGACTGATTCAAGGATGGTAGCATAGATTCCAGATACTAAGTGACAACCTATGTATAAAAATCCTCTAACAAGGTCGCACTTAACTGTGTGTTTGTAACCTTTAACAGGGTTGGCTCCTAACAAGGCTCACTTCACAAGAGTGAAAATTTGGGGTACCCATCCCAGTGGTTTTTCCCTTAATAGGGTTTCCACATTAAAATCCTTGTGTTATGTGTGTATGATTTATTACTTTATTGCTTTATTGCTTTACATTCTACATATGCATTTATGGATTGATTAGTATAATTTGCATATTTACTGAGTATCGGTAAATACAGTTTAGTACTTTTTGGTTATCAAGGAGAATAAGAACAGACAAGGTAAACCGACAGACAGTTATTTGTCTTAAGTATTTCAAAGGCATGCATCTTGTTGGGACTTAATAATTTGAGAAGTATTGATTGGTGGATTGAAGTTTAAATTGGATAAATTTTTGAGCCCATTGATTCACCCCCCCCTCTCAGTTATTACTAACAAGGTATTTATACAAATATAACATAAAGTATAAGAAATTAAATCTCTCTCTCTCTCTCTCTCTCTCTCTCTAATATAGGGCGCACGCCCTATAGTGAGTATAGGGCATGCACCCTATAGGGCGTGCGCCCTATAGGGTGTCCACCCTTTTAATGACATTGAAGTTCATTAATCCTAAGGCTTGGATTTTCCTTGGAGTTCCAACCCAGAGGCTTGGAGGATTCAAGCAGGCTTGAGACATGTTTTCTAGCAAACATAGAATAAATTAACATTTTTTTCTTATGTGCTCTTCATCAGGTTTGCACGTGGTTCAATAACGATAAAATCAGACGACATGACATTGTAGATCTCTCTAATATCTATCTAACCATGTAATTTATTTTGAATTCTCATTATGTTAAGCATTTCATCTCTATTTTCTTTTCTAAGTATGTCCTATTTTTGTCAAAAACCAACGTCTATTCATTTGGGCTTAGATTTTGGCCCGTTCATCAAATTTTGAAAAAAAAATTACATTTTCAAAAACTAGACTCCATTCTACACACTTTGAAAAAAATAATTTTTGATTTTCAATTAGTTTTCAATGATTTCTATGTGGAGCACACATAAATTTCATGTTTTCAGGATGTGTCCACTTCAGAAAATGGCAAAAGATAACACTTTCATCAAAAAATTAGCCAAAAAATCTGGGATAAATTAGGTGGTGTTAGCTAATTTCTCACCGAAGCGATTAATTTTTTTTATAAAAAAATTAACATTTTAGGGGTAGCACACCAGACGCTATGTTATGTTTTTTCACAAAAAGCAGGATCAATTTTTGTGCTCTCCCTTTTTGAGGGCCTTAATCTCAGCCATTTCTAAAAAAAATTAGTAGTTTAGAAACTAGATTTGGAGTAGAACAACTCTTTTTTTCATCATATTTTAAAATTTTGAGTGTAACTATCCTCAATTTCTTGTTGAACTTTAGAGTTTGCTGATTTCAGGAAAAAAAGTAGCATCTTATACCCCCTTTTTGGTCCCCCATCTTGGTGCACATACCTGTCTATGTATCATATTAACCTCACCCCTCTAATTCCTGCACCTATATACATAGATACACAACTAGATGTATGATAAGATCCATTGATGGTTGGGTATATGACCATAAGATATGCATAACATTAAAAAGGAGAGGCACAATCATGGAAATCTAAAAAGTGGAAGACTTAAGGGAAATACCTAATGTCTCGGGGACTCATCATAGATGACCTTGTGTACATAAATTATAGAGACATTGTCATTTGACTTTTGAATCTCAACCAACCCATCCCATACTTGATACAATTAGGGTATCTCCCCTTGGGTTCTAAATATAAGTTTAATTTAAGATAAACATAACCAAACAACACTATATACACTAAGCTCAATTCACTAATTACCTATTCTTGATGTCCCATATCATGCATTTCACATTTGTCATATTTATAAACTATGTGAGTGGGTATGCAACCGTCTCCAGGGTCCATCTCCCTAGACAATTTTCCTTGTCATTTTCTACCCACTAAGGTGAAATAAAGATAATGACCTTCCTTAGTGAATTCATTATGGCATTAAGATTATTTGAAGATTGTAACACCCTCATTTCTTGTCAATAAGTTATTCATAATAACTATTCCTCAAGTAATTCTCAATAACTCAAACAAAATGATATTCATATCATGGAAAGTGTTTTTATATGCAATATCCAGCTTCACTTTAGTTTAATACAAACAAGAGTAAAGAATAATCTAACCCTAGTCTTAGACATACTAACCTACATAAATAATATTAAATAACATAAAAAATATAGTCCATAAGAATTGTTTTTCATTTTACAACCATTAGTAAGCTTGTCATTACGTTAAGACCTAGTTATATAATGGAGCCATAAAGAAACCACTTGGTTTCTAGAATAGTGAGAACTAATATTAAGACTACGACTTACAAGGTAACTTGTAAATTTCATTATAAAATTAAATATGAATGAGTTGGAACATCACCAATGCTATTAGTGGTTTAATGCATATGAAGTATTGTCATATCAACTCTAAATTAATACATTTCTCAACAATAATTTAACATATTTCTTTTTCGTGTTGCTAGCATGCGTTCTCTAAGTCTCTGAATCAACATAATGGTTTATATCTCAAAACCAAGTCGCCAAGCATTAATATTCATTTAACTAATGATACCAATGCAAAAACCCAAAGTTACTATATTGTTTTGTACAAGTTTTAAGGATACCAATGGTTCTTATGATATTTAAAATATTATTAATATTATGTTTTTAGATGAAATTTTATAGTTTCCTAATGAACATCCACTTATTCATGGGTAAATTGTATATTACTCAAAAAATGATACCTTTACATTTTTTTTTAATTCATATATTATCATTTCACTTAACATTATAATTTCAAGTATTACTTCATTAACATATTGTAATAAATATCTAATTTATAAATCAATTGCCAATAATATAATCATATATTACATTTTTTTACATGAACAAAATATTTAAGATAAAAAGAATTGATTTCTTGAAACTTCAATACTTAAATAAAATTAATTTTCCTTAAAATTGTACTCAATTCTTTTTCTAAACTCTTGCAGTTGAAATCTTTCCACTCTAGGGAAGATATGACAAAAACATGGAAAGCCTACACAAGCTTTTATTAAAAAAATTTATAAGCTTGCCCTTATTCCTAAAGAAAATTAAAATAAAGTAAAGCAAACCTTAACCTAATTTAAATGCTTCAAAAAGATCAAGGAACATTTTGTGTTTTAATTTTGGGAAATGAGACTAGAACTTTAATTGATGGAAAGGAAAAGTTTGAATTCCTTTGATTTAGAATTCCCTGTACAAATTTATTTTTCACATGAATTTCTGACCCTAAATCCTTTACAATGAACAATTTTTCTCTTATTGTTTGCAAGGCTCAATGTAAGTAGAGAAGAAACACTGTAGAAAATGGAAGAGGTATTAGATTATTAAATTGATTTTCCCAATATAAAATGTTCCTTGATATTTTTTATTGGAAAGTAAAGCATTAGCCGTATTATTTGTAAAAAAAGATCTTTTTGATTGGAAAGTAAAGCATTATCCATGTAATTGGCATTGTGATGTTTTCATTATCCTTCTAATTGGAATTGAGACATTTTAAAAAACCTAATGAATGAGAGAAGAATGGTAAAATATTATTCCCTCTCCAACACCTCTTAAATGATGTGATCTAAAGGTTTATAAATATTGCGAGAAATTCAAAGAAAGCAAATCGTTGAAAGGGACTTAGAAACCTTCAGGAAAAATAAGGTTGGTAGAAGTAACGTCAAATTCAATAACCATAGCTAGTATCCTCCTTGTAGGTGATAAAATGAGAGCCTTTGAACATGACATAGGCATTCCTCAACATTTGAAGATGATGTAGAATTTTTGTTCAAAATGCATTACCTGATATGGTATATTCGATATGTATTAAGGAAAGGAATCCTCTTTTAGCGTGGGTTCTAGTTAGTAATACTAAGAAGTTTGAAAATTTATGTATGATAAAACTAAATATTTCAATGCATGGCTATGTTCTGATTAGTTAATTCAAAAAAGTGTCTGAATCTTTCAAATCAAATTAACATCAAGCTCTTAGTAGTTCCATATTAAGATTTCACGAGAAGTAAATTCAATCAGAAAAATGCTACAAAATAGGAAATGGACCAAAAACAAAAAAAATAAAGACCATTTAATATGACTATGTTAGCCAAATAGATTTGGAGGCCTTTTAACTCGATGGGGAATGGAGTTTACTTTGGTGCAACATATATTTGTAGAATTTAGAGCCCCTCTAGGACTTTATTAAGTCTTAGGAGCTGTCTAGATGTACGAACGGAAAAATTCAATGAGAAGATCTAAGGCAAAGATCAAGTGGTTAAACAGAATTATGTAAGTTCCAAGAAAAGTTACAAGTTCCGAGGTAAAACTGAAATGGTTTATCGAGTTGAGAAATATCGAGAAGATGATTGAATGACTAAGCGCAAATGAACGAAAATCAAATTAAGGAGATTAAGAGGAAAAAGTATGTCTATATAAAGGATGATAATTACACAGAGTGTAATGTTGCTGGCGAATTGAATAGAGAAGAAGAAGCTGAAGAACAACATTTACTGAGAAGAACAGAGAAAGACAGATTGAAGAATCTACAGTTTGAGAAGGAGATTAATGCAGTATGAGATGCCAGTATTCAATTGAGCATAAAGGATCTAATACAAGAAAAGGTAGTTTCTATATTTATAGATCAAAGTTTATTTTTCCTTATTAACATTTGTAACAGATAAATCTCTTAATCGAGTGGATTTAACCATCCTATTTGAAAAAACTAGACCTAGGTGACATTCCAAAAGAGTTTTTAAAGATCTCTAACAAGTGCACTCCTAATAGGATGAAGATCTTAACAGATTTGAGGATTAATCCCTTAAAAGGGTCACATTTAGCAAATGTGTTTATAATCTTCAAAAAGATAAGTTCTTAACCGAGCTTACTTCAGAAGGGTGCATTTTTACTGTGCATTACAATTCCCATAGAGGTTTTTCCCAAATTGGGTTTCCTCGTTAAATCATGTGTCAACCTTGTTATATTTGATGTTTACATGGTTAATATGATGTTGCTAAGTTTGAATGATTGATTTACATATATGAGATGTATTGCTACTTATGTTATTGAGTTATTTGGTGAATTGGTTATTTATTGTATTTGGTATTACCAAGTGAATAAGTGAGTTCAGTTTTAAGAGTACAAATTTTGATTTGTCTGATTCACCCCCCCTCTCAATGGGAGAAACAATGTGTTAGCCATTCTTTGTGTGTGCATTATGTATGTTTGGGCCAAGTAATTATAATTATGACAATGATGGTGTGGGCCTGAGCATACCACATGGTTGGGTTGTTTGACATGCCATCATTGGGGACGGACATATATAGGTAGTGGACTACTTATATTGGAGTGGTATTTGGCATGATATGCTATTTTTCATTACTTGCACTTACTTTTAGTGATTTTGTATTTTCACGCTATGTTTAGTAGATTTGATTGATGAACTATAACTGATTGAATGGTTGAAGATGATAAGTTGATGATCACGAAGCTACAAAAGTGAATGCAAGACATTAAATCAGTTAATGTATTGTATTGTCATTGATGTCAACTTGATATGATTTGATTGTTCATCTACATATAATATCATAACCTTGAAGATCTGAAGAGATGAATTTTATGTTGTCGGTAAAATATAAAAAAGTATGTATACATAGAGTGATAGTGAACACCGAGCAGTTCACAGTGTATATCGAGCAAGCGTATACTGAGCACCACACTAACTAGATTTAATGACCGAGCATACCTAAAGATGATTACTGAACATAACTGGAGTTAAAGAATGACAAAATTGCTTAGCTGGAAGAGATATAATTTAGGGTTGACTGATTGATTTCTTTATTTTCAACGATCAGTTAAACTAAAGCAAAGAAGGAGATTTAAAGCATGTTTTATTCACAATTATCAAGGAGAGATTTATAGAATAAAACTAAAGTAGAGATTTTTGAGATAAAGAAAAGCATATAACAAGTTTTACGGATCAAGAATCTGATCTATGACAAAAACAAGGAGATTGAGAAGCTAATTATGTCTATATAAAGAGACAAGGAATTCATTATCAAAGAGAGGAATTCAAAATATATTTTGTGTGAAGATTGAATTCTTCATGCAGACCTGATCATACAGGTTGAATAATAGAGCCAAGGAATTCTGCACACACTGAGAAATAGATGACAAAGCATTCACCGAACAGAAGAAAGAAAGAAACCAAATGAACTAAAGTGTATATTGATCAGAGAGGTATTATTGAACTAAAAATAGATCTGAATATTTGCAAATCAAAGTTATATTTTGAACAGATCATTTACTGTATTAGTTTAACCATTGATTCAGAAAATCTCTTAACCGAGTGGGATTCAACAATCCTTATTGTATTGAGATACTCAAGAGTATCAAAAGGTTTTCTTGTTGACAGTATAGTGAATGCTAGGTCAAAAGACAAGACGTTTGTTTTAAATCCTCTAACAAGGTCGCTCTTAACAATGTGTATTGTAACCTTTAACAAGGTTGGCTCTTAACTAAGCTCACTTTTGAGGAGTAAAAATATTTTGGGTTACCCGTCCCAGGTCATTTTTCCCATATTGGGTTTCCACGTTAAAATCTGTGTCAAATGTGTATATATTTCATTGTATTGATATTTAATGGCTGGGAGAGGAAGATATTGAGGAAGAGGAGGTGTCACACTGATGCAAAGATTGATGTTGGATATGCAGAGGAAAATTGAAAGACTCACTGAGCGAATGGATAATCAAGGAATACAAAGAGGGAATGAATCTGATGAAGAGGGTAACCAAGGAGGTGCTGACCAAAATGAAGAAAATATAGAAGAAAGGCTGGAAGAAATAAGCTATGAAGATAGAGTTCTCAAGGGTTTAGAAGGAAGAAGTGAATCAATCAAGATTGACGTTTCTGAATTAATAGAATAGCTAAATGAGATGGGAATTTTTTTTGAATAGAAGCCTATAAAAGAAGAAAAGAAGATGAAGTTTGCATGCACAAAATTAAAAGGACATGCAATGATATGGTGGGATTACCTCCAAAAGGAATGAACTAGAAAGGAAAAGGAAAATATTAAGACATGGAGAAAGATGGAGAAAAAACTCAAAGAAAAATTCTTACCCATGGATTATTCACAAGCTCTCTTTCGAAGGTTCCATAATTTGAAGAAAAACTTGTCTTTAGTGCAAGACTATACAAATGAGTTCTACAAGCTATCCATGCACATAGAGCACCAAGAAAATAATGAGCAAATGGCTGCTAGATATATGAATAGCGTAAAGTTCTCCATCCAAGACAAATTGAGCATGCATCATGTTAATAGTATGGATGAAGCCTACCAATTAGCTCTAAAAGATGAAGAAAACTAGAATAGGCAATATATCTAGAGGAATAGAGGTGGTCAAAGGGGTACCTCAACTCCATTTCAGGGAGGTTCTAATAATGGTCAAGGAGAGCCTTTTCAAGGGTTTGAAAAAAATATAGACACTAGGAAAGATCATTCAAATCAAGAAAGAGGAAGGGGGTTTAAGAGAGGATGAGGTTATGGAAGTGAAAGAGGCTGGGAAAACTAGAGAAGGCCTTTCACTTGTTTTAGGTGTGGAGAAGGACACAGAGCCTTTGAAAGCTCAAATTATAACATGAAAGAAAGAAATCAAGGAGGACAACCTAGAGTAAACCTGGTTCAACCAGAGTTTATAACAGTAGGAGTAGAACAAGAAGTCCTACCAGACGTGGGAGAAACTCTCATGATGAGGAGATTGATGATCAATCTAGACAAGGAAGAAGTCCCTAAAAAGAACTTTGATGATTCATGGCTTCAAACCAACATCTTCAGATCTAGATGCATTTCAGGTGGAAAGGTATGCCAAGTTATTATTGATGGGGGTAGTTGTGAGAATATGGTAGCTAGGGAAATGGTAGAGAGATTAAATATGCAATGTGAGAAACATCCACGTCCTTACCATATTACATGGCTTAAGAAAGAAAATGAGGTTACTGTTGATAAAAGATGCTTGGTTAGTTTTACTACAGGAAAAATCAATAAGGATGAGATATGGTGTGACGTTATTCCTATGGAATCTTGTCATATTTTGCTGGGAAGGCCATGGCAGTATGATAGAAAGATCATGCATGATGGAGAGAAAAATCAATATACCTTCTAGAAGGATGGCTCTAAAGTGACTCTCTTACCACTTAAGGATGAAAGGAAGAATGAGACCATGTTGTTTGCAAAGGATGTTGTCAAAGAAATGAAGGTGACAAGTTGCTGCTATGCATTGGTAGTAAAATAGGGTGAAGAAATAGAAAACATAGTACCACATCATGCAGTAAAGATACTAGAAGAATTTATTGATGTTTTCCAAATGAGTTACCTGACGGTCTGCCACCAAAAAGGGATATAAAACAACATATTGATATGATTCATGGAGCAACTCTTCCTAATCAAGAAACTTATCAAATGAACCCCACACAACATGCAAAGATCAACAAGCAAGTAACAGAACTAATTGAGAAAGACCTGGTTAGAGAAAGCATGAGCTCATGTCTTATGCCCGCATTTTTGACTCTGAAGAAGGATGAAACATGGAGGATGTGTACTGATAGTAGAGAAATTAATAAGATTACTATGAAGTATCACTTTCCTATTCATCGCATAGAGGATATGATGGATGAATTAGCAAGGGCCAAATACTTCAGCAAGATTGATCTATGAAGTGGATACCACTAGATTCAAATTCGTGAAGGAGATGAGTGGAAGACATCTTTTAAGACTAGGGATGGGTTGTATGAATAGATGGTTATGCCATTTGGGATTTGTAATGCACCAAGTACATTCATGAGATTGATGAATACTATTTTACTATCCTACATTGGTAAGTTTTTTGTATTTTATTTTGATGATACCCTGATTTATAGAAAAAACAAAGGAGAACACCTACAACACTTGAGGATCATCCTGAGTGTACTGAGGAAAGAGAATCTCTATGCAAATTTAAATAAGTGCAGATTCATGTAGAATAGTTTGAATTTTTTGGGCTTCATTGTTTCTGGAGATGGTGTTCAGATGGATCCAGAAAAGGTCCAAGCAATCCTAGAATTGCCTAGTCCATCCAGCATAATAGGGGTTAGGAGTTTTCATGGATTAGAAACCTTCTATAGAAATTTTATTCAAAATTTTAGCAGTATCATCATGCCCATAATAGATTGTACGAAAAGAAAGGAATTCACATGGACAACAAATGCTGAAGCAAGTTTCAAGTTCTTGAAGAAAAAGGTAACTGAAGCTCCTATATTGGCACTTCCAAATTTTGATAAAGTATTTGAAGTAGACTGTGATGCTTCCCATGTTGGAATAGGTATTGTTCTTAGCCAGGAAGTTAAACCAATATATTTTTTCAGTGAAACATTAAATGATGTGAGGTAGAACTAATCTACCTATGATTTAGAATTTTATGTTGTTGTTCAAGCCTTAAGGCATTGGAGGTACTACTTGGTCCCACAAGAATTTGTACTATTTACAGATCATTTGGCCTTGAAATATGTGAACACACAAAATAAATTGAATAGTAGGCATGCTAAATGGGTGTCTTTCTTGCAAGGGTATAATTTTGTTTTGAAGCTTAAGTCTAGAAAGTAGAATCAGGTTGGTGATGCCCTAAGTCGGCGTGTTACACTAATAACTACAATGGAAACATAGGTCACTAGTTTTGAGTCTATTAAAGTTTTGTATGAGGCTGATGATGATTTTTGGGAAATTGTAAAGAAGCTTAAAGAGCCAAAAACTAGTCTTTAAGATCATATGAAAGGAGAATACTTTCTGCAAGATGGTTACCTCTTTAGAGGAAAACAACTTTGTATACCAGCTGGTTCCATGAGGGAAAATATTATCTGCGAATTACATAGTGGTCATTTGGCTGGTCACTTTGGGAAGGACAAGATGATAGCCTTGGATGAAGATAAATACTACCAGCCAAAACTGAAAAAGGAACATTACTAAGTATGTGGAAAGATGCAAAATCTGTCAAGTGGCTAAGGGTCACTCCCAAAAAATAGGCTTGTATACACCTCTATCTTTACCCATCGAGCCATGGATAGATGTGATATGGATTTTGTATTGGGGCTTCCCCACACCTAGCAAGGTGCAAATTCTATTTTTTTAGTTGTTGATAGATTCTCTAAAATGGCTCATTTTATTGCTTGTTAAAAAACTAGTGATGCCACAAGGATAGCCAACTTATTTTTATCAGAAGTTGTTAGACTCCATGGCATTCCAAAGACTATCACATCTGACAGGGATACTAAATTTTTGAGTCATTTTTGGAGGACATCATGGAAGAAGATGGGAACATAGTTGCAATTTTGAAGTGCCTATCATCCCCAAACTGATGGGCAAACTGAGGTGGTCCATCAAAGTTTGGGAACCCTGTTACGATGCATTGTTGGTGAAAAGCCCAAGCAATGTGACTTGGCATTGCCTCAAGCTGAGTTTTCTTACAACACTTCTCTTAATAGATCAACTGGAAAATCTCCTTTTCAGATTGTATATGGTAAGTATCCTCAGGGTGTTTTTGATCTCATACAAATTCTTGTGCAAGATAGAATTAGCGATGATGGGGAAGAATTTGCTAAACACCTTCAACAAATTCAACAAGATGTTAGGAGTAAATTACAGGATAACAATGAGAGATATAAGGTTGTTGCAGATATCAGTAGAAGGAGACAAATATGTAATACAGGTGATTTGGTGATGGTGTACTTGAGATGTGAGATATTTCCTATTGGCATATATCATAAGCTGGCATACAAAAAGATAGGTCCTTGCCAAATTCTGAAGAAGATCAATGATAATGCTTTTAAATTTTGATTACTAGATGATTTATACATTTCTCCTATGTTTAATGTTTCTGATTTGTATGCATTTCATGGAAATCTATCTGATCTAGATAGTAGAGATGAGGTGGATTTGCATCACTACCTTCCAAGTAAAAAGAAGAAAAAGATTACCCACATTCTGGATACACAGTCTACAGTCACATGGAATGGTCATTACAACAGGTGTGTGCTAAAATGTTGACACACTTCTATGAATCAGTCCATCAAAGGTTGCTCAAGAATGAGGCCTCAAATATCGATCCATAGCTCTCTAGTCATGGAGTGCAAAGGTGTGAAATGGAGGCCCTCAGATTGACCTAGTTAGTGCCTACGCAAGTACACCATGAAACAAGAGATTCGAATGCATGAAAATAAAATATACTCTATATGATAACAATGCATGATTAAATCTATGAAAGGAAATACAAATGCATGATTAATCTATGAAAATAAACATGAATCTAATATACATGAGGAGCCATGAATGCAAGAAGAAGAAGACAAGAAGATAGAGAAGTTACAATATCCAAGCTTAAGTGCTCAAATCCTCCTCCAAAATTGCTCTCCAAACCTACAACATAACAATACTATGAAAACCTAATATGAAAATGATTGATGATTGATGATTGATTGTTTGATGAGAAGGAGTGATTTCCTTATATAAGAAAGTGAACGGTTGATATTAAGAGGCAAAAGTCAAAGGCTATGATTAAGAGGTAAAAATCCCACCACTTAGGAGGATGTGATGAAAAAGGAATTTTTATTTAATTTATTTCCCTTTTCATCAATTAAAATGCTTTAAGTGGGGATTTTTGATTTATTTAATTAAAAGAGGGGTTTTATTTTAATTAAATAAATTAGAAGAATTTTATTTAATTAAATGAGAGGAATTTAATTTAATTAAATAAGAGGAATTTAATTTAATTAAATAAGATGAATTTAATTAAAATAAAAGGGAGAAATAAAATTTAATTAAATAAGATAAATTTTATTCAATTAAAAGTGAGATTAAATCTTTTAATTAAATAAGATAAATTTTATTGAATTAAAAGGAAATTAAATCTTTTAATTAGATAAAAAGATCAAACCTTAGGAAAAATTGAAATAATTGAATAATTAAATTAATTACAATTTGATCAAGGAAATTGATTTGAATTGAAAATATTGCAAAGCATTGATTTAGGAAATTGATAAATTGATAAAATGATAAAATGGGGCCCAAAGTCTAGGTGACCATTTTAGGGTGCATACATTTGCCCCTCTTTGAAAAATGTGTGGTTGACTCAGGAACACATATAGTCAAAGAATGTAGTTGAAGTGTGAGGTCGACTTGGGATGACAAAACAACCCATACGTGTGGTCGATTTGGGAACACATCAGGACAAAAATAAGCACAATTGGAAAAGACAAAGCCAACACCGAAATAATTAATTGACATGTCAGAGATAAGAATCTCAAGAAAGACTGATATAATTGATAAAGATAAATCAAAGATTGAAGTTTGATAGGTACTACCCCCTCGTGATCAAAATCGAAATGAGATAGAGGAGAAATAGCAAATTGATAAATTTGATCAAATCAAACTAAAGATAAGGTTCTTGATGTATGATGAAAGATATAAAGAGAACAAAACCAAGGTAGATCATCAAACATGATAGATTATGCCCCAAGATTGAATTATAAGAAAAGAAGTAGAAAATTGCAAGATAGAAAATTGAAAGAAGAAGAAGAAGAAGAAGAAGAAGAAGAAGAAGAAGAAGAAGAAGAAGAAGAAGAAGAAGAAGAAGAAGTGGGGTGAAAGTGAATGGAAGATAGAAGTTTAGAAGAGGTGGAAAGAAATGGAGAGAAGAAAGAGAATTTGCCTTAAGAAAGAGAATGCCCCCAAAATTAATCAACTGTTTAAGATAGAAAATTTCGATTGAGATCACAAAAGAAGATAAGGAAATGAAGATCAGAATGTGATCATAGTTGATTAAAAGTCCACAAGAAAGATGAAGGAAACCCTCTCAAACTCATAATGCATCCTAAGAATGCAAATTAACATGAATTCTAACAATGCAAGCTACATGAAAATGCAAAGGTGTACTTGCAATAGAGAAACTATAACATAGGACTTTGTGTTCATCATTCATTAGAGAATGTTAAGGAACTTATTTTCATCATTGGGCTATTATTAATAGACATCAAAAAATCACACAATCATCACTAGTCATAAGTGCAACCATGATGATATGAATGTGATTTATATTAGATTGGAATGTGGAAAGATTCTAACATAAGCATCAAAGACATAAAGGTCAAGATTACTAGCTGTTAGCTTACCCAATTTAATGTAGCAAAACCGCGCTCACATCAAGGCATAGAGGCCAGGATGACCAACAGAATGGTTGTGCAAAAATAGTGAAGCATAAAGAATGAAGCAAATAAAAATATGTCCCATGCCCTAAGTCCTCTAGCTATGCATCGCGAAGAGACTTATTAGACAAGGACACTCAATGGAAATCAATAACACTTAGCACACAAAGAAAAGATCATGACATAGCTCAAGAATTAAGTGTTGCATTTAAAAATTTAACTGTGTTAAATGATACTGAGTTACGAGGATAAGGATCAAATTCTTGCAAGAAGGTAAGACTGCATGACAAAATTGGGTAAGACCAAAACTGATAAGTGTTGAAAAACAGTCAATGCCAAGGGTTGTATTGAAAAATACAGTTGAGGTGGCGTTGAAAAACACCATTTGTGAGATGTCCTAAAGACAAACGCATCCAAGAGATCAAAGCTAACACAGTTATGCCCCCTAGGCAAAGACAAAGACCAATTCCAAACCTAGGCAACAAGGACAAGGCATGATGGAGAAAGGCTAAGTGTTGAGGTCATGCACTAAGAAATAGGGGTGCAAAGGCCTCAAGTAGCGCCCATTTCCAGGTTTTCACCACTTGGATTTTATTACAATTTTTTTCATTTTTCATTTTTTTATTTTTTTCTTCTTTTTTTTAGGACTTTTTATAAAAATATTTTTGAATTTTTGCTACCAAGGCGCCTATTTCTAGGTTTCAACCAAGGCACTTTTTCTAATTTTTTTTTTTAATTTTTTGAATCTTTTTTAATTTTTTTTTGTATTTTTGGAATATACAATTTTTTTGAAGATACATCAAAGCACCTATTGCTAGGTTCTCACTAAGATGATCATTTTTTCATATGATTTTCTAATTTTTAGAATTTTTAACAATATATCTTTTTTTTGAATTTTTTCAGGATCAATAATTATGTACAAAGGATGCCCCCAGACAGAATGGGCATCAAACTCCCAAGCAAGATCACACTGCAATCCCAATGTTTTAGCAATGTGGAGGACATGAGGGATTAGAAAGCTGGTGGAAGAGATGAAAGCCAAGGAAAATGAAGGAAAATGAAGGGAAGAAATCCTCAAAAAATTCCTCCTCTAAGAGTTCTCATGCTGAAATCAAGATTGCACTCTTAAGCAAGATCATGTTAATGATGAACCTTTGTTTTGTGATGGCTCCATTCCATCCTCTACTTCTTCAAATACTCCTACATCTCCTAAAGTTGCCAAAACTTCCACAAATCCTTCATCTGACAAAATTCCTAGTGCTTTTCATGCAGTTCCCTATAGTTATCCTCAAGGGCTACCTCTTAAAGAAACTCAAGCTAACCTTCACTTGGCTGCAAATACTTTCAATAATGAACCTAAAGAGCCTAAGAATTTATATTCTATGATGTCTACTTTAGCTAATCCTTCCCCATCTCTTCCCAAGTCTCCCATACAATTCCAACATGCTTTCTTGTCCTTAGAAGTGGCTCCATGTCAAGACGATTCTAAAAATGATAAAGAAAAGAACATAAAGAAAGATCAAGATCAAGAAATCTCCATGTATTCTAATCCTCTTTATGATGTCTCTTATCTATGTCATGGTTCTTTTAATCCCTTACACCCTTCCTCATACATTCCACCATGTCTTAAGTCTTCTCCTAAGCAAGATCAAGTTACTACTTACACCGTTGAGCTTATTGACAATCAGAATAACCTTACTACACTTGCGCTTTCCAAAGATGATACTTCTATTAAGGTTATTAAAAATGGTGTTGTTACTTCCAATGTTGAGCCTATTGAAAATCAAGAGGAACATTATGCGCTTATGCTATCCAAAGATCCTTGTCAAGATCAAAGTCTTCCATCTTCTTCTTCTACCACTCCATGTTCACTTCCACTTTCTACTCTTCCTAAGTCTTTCCAAGCTTCAAAAAATCCTATAAAAGAAGGTGCTCCTATTCAAGATGTTCACAAACCTATTTAAAATCCTAATGCTCACTCTAAAGATGCTGATGTCCTTGGTTTTCATATACATGTTGATGAACTTATTGATTATCCTTTTCAATCTTCCATGTCCATCCTTGGACCTCCTCCACCAATACTAAGCGTTTCACTTCTTCCTTCCATCTTGGGTCCTTATGTCCCTTCACTTTCCCCTCCTAAATCTCCTAATTTGTCATCCATCTTGGGTCCTTACGTCTCTCCATCTCCTATCTTTCGTCAAGATCAACATAGATGCATACCCTTGAATCCTTTTCATCCATCCACCCATCTAAACCAGTCATATTCTTCTTCTTCCTCCACAAGTCCCAAGTCTTTTGGAAGAAAAGTGAATGTTCTGATTAAGTAAAAATAGGTTTTACAAGGACCCGAAACCTTTACAAAAAAAACCAAAGTGTTCAGCAGGTTTTACAAGGACCTGCAACCTAGAATTTAAAGATACACAGTTTAAAAAGAATAAACAGCTATGCCAAGGCAACAGAATAGAAAGGAACAGCAACACAACATATCGAACATAAAAAAGTCCCAAAGTAATAACAGGATACAGCAGGGACAGCACAAAAAGACCACCCAAAAAAGTAGAGAAAAAACATTTACATATCTTTAACCATCTCTTCTGCTTCAAGGACCATGAGTTGCATGTTATTAACCGAGGTTTTCAGCTCCTCTATTTCTTTGTCCTCCTTAGGGCTCTTTTTCTTCGCACTGGCTCTGGTTCGCGATCCTGGTCCCGTCTTCTCCACAATGCTGCTGTCTTTTTCCTTATTGATCATTTCCAGTTTATCCATGAGGATTTGAGCATGACCACAGTAGGCTTTCAAGCTTATGAGACATTGTTCCCCAATTTTCATAACAGATGTCTCCAATCTTTTAACTTTTTTGTGCAGACTCTTAATATCATCATCCCTATTGTCCTTTTCCATATTGTCTTTAATTTGATTGATTTGTTTTTCCATGCTTTCCACCTTGTTGGCATATTCAACCTGAGCTTCTGAATTGCCGACAACATCCCTCATTTCCTTCAGACATTCCACCACTGATTTATCCCCTATCCCCATTCTATTAAGAATTTTCATCTCCTCCTGAGTTTTCTCAACTTTATTTTTAAGAGTAACCTGATCATTATACATGTTTTCAATCAAACAAGAAAAATCATCGATAATACCTTTATTATTTTTCTTATATGATTCTCTTTTTCCTAGATTTAGAGGGTGTTCCATGAACCCGGAATCCCCATCTTTATTCTGGTTCATAAAGACATCCACCTTCTGATTGTCAGTATTCAGCTCCCTCGTTTTGATCACTATATCTTCTTTTTCATTCTCTCTGTCATCTTTTTTCTTCATCTTCCTCTTATCAGGGGTTTTGTCTTCCTCATTAGAGGTAAGAACAATTCTTCTCGAGCTAGTATTATAATTTCTACGGGTCTCTTTCCCCTCAACTCTCTTCCTTTTTTTACCCTCCTTTTTACTTGCCTCGTTCTCTGTCTCAGTTTCAGAATCCTCCATCTGGGAATTCCTCTATTTTTTCTTTTTGTTACCCACCCCCATTTCAGTCTCGGGCTCCGAGTCAGCAGTCTGTGTTTTCTTCTGGGTTTTAACTTTACCCTTTTGTTTTCTACTGTCTATCTCCCAATCCTCATCACTTTCCTCTGTTTCTGACTCTTCATGGCTATTTTTCTTCTTCTTTTTAGGGTTACCCCTTTTCTTATTTATTGGAGTAGAGAAACCTTTTGCCTCTCCTTCACTTTCCGTATTTTCCTCAAACATGCTGTCTTCCTCCTCCCCTTCTGTTTCCTCTATATCTTTTATTTTCTTCTTCTCCACAGACCTAGCCTATTTTTTAGCTTTCATCACCTCATAGACCAGCAACATGAGTCCCTGGTGTGAAGCATGGTCCCCCTTGGGATCTTTCTGGTAGCTAGTAATAGTGGCTTCTAACGAGCTAAGAAAATAATAAGGTAAACTAATTTTCACCTTATGTCTAAAGTGATTTAAAAGCATAAAATGATGCCCTGTAGCTCTGGTGAACCTACCATCCAGCGTTATGTAACTAATGAGGACATACAGTACATACCTCCAAGGCCTGGATATGCATTTTGGGTTGTGGTAAGAGGTGTCAATCTTCACCAATCTCTTCTTTTCTTTCTCATTAGCCGGGAAAGTCTCCCAGGCTTTATCAGATATCATCCTGTCTCGGTAGAACTTGAGCCCCTCCGTATCCACACCCGTAGCTTCAGCGACAATATCCTCTGTTACTTCCATATATTCACCATCCACTAAAATCTTCCCCTCCTTCCAGGTTTTCTGAAAAATCCTTGTGATATTTGGGTCTCCCCCATGCAAACGCTCCAAATACACAGCGAGGCCACCATCTTTCAGAATCCTCCACACCTCCTCATTCCTTTTCCATTTGCTACAACTCACAGGTTCAATACGCTTCTTATTACCTCCCATTATCTCTCTGCAATTTCTGTAAATTTTGTTCTCAACTCTACAGGTAATGCCAAAAACTTCTTTTCGAGAGTAGAAAATGACCCATAAAACGTGCCAAATCCAACTTGAAATGATAGCCTTATACTGCCGCCTTTGATGGCCATAATGACACCTTACCTGAATATCATTGATTTTAAAATAACT
>MU223336.1:193378-217354 GCA_018584345.1 Thuja plicata | reverse complement strand
TATATATATATTAGAATGTAATGTGTGTGAGGATATGGATTAAAGAGAGAAACCCTAATTCCTATTTTATAGAAGAGAATATGTGTATATTTTAATTGAATTGAATAGGAGAAATGTACTAACCTTGAAATATGGCAGATCTAAAGAATGTTGTTTTTTGAAGCCTGTATTGAGTTTTTGGAAAATTCGAGATTAGGTTTGGAATAGAATAAGAGAGATGGACAAAACCCATAAATCTTTTTCTTTTTTGAGATAGTTTCGATTTGTACCTTGAAGTCAATGTCACCATTTGCAAGAATTTCTGATTGCGCCCTAGGTCACAATTGACCTAAAAAGTCTCAAACTGGAATTCTGCTTTTGGATCTCAGAATTTTGCTAAAAAGGGTATCCAAATCTATATCCCAATCTGCTATTCTGAACCTATACCTACAAAAAAATGGTTTGATTTTTGGGGGGAGGGGTTTGCCTTAGTCAAACCCCGATTTACGAATTAACCTTGAAATCAATATTTGAAATAAAGAATGCTTGCAAGTAGTAGAAGTAAATCTAATAATGAGGCTATGATATTCAAATAGATATTCAATTTTATTTTGAATGTAAACAAGTATGTAGATATGAAAGTTTGGACTCAATTAGAAACCATAAACCTCCATGATTGTATGCTTGGAATCCACCTTGAAGAATTAATGAATGAGTCTTGAGAATGCACAAAGGATCTTGAAGAAAGATCACTCCACTATGATGGATAGATCTAGGGTTTGAATGATGAATCTTGAATGCTTAAACCAAATCCCTTCAAAGGCTTGAAAAATTGAATCCTTGATCTTCAATGGAGAACTTGAATGCTTGAGAGGAAGACTTGAACACTTTGAGAGCTTGAAAACATGTATAAAAATTGGATGCTTGAAATTTTTTCTTAATGACTTCTTTCTTGATTTCACTTGGAGAGAATTAGTGCTTAACTTGACTTTTGATGATTATTGCTTCACATGACTTAGAGAAAATGAGAGGAGAAAACTTCCTTTTATATGAAACTAGGACACAATCTTCTAGAGAGGCCGACATAGGAGAATTAAATTCCAATTAAACTCATGAACCTAGAAGAGGACCTATATTAAATATAATTTAAGATTTGCCACTCCGGAACCCAAAAAAGCTGACCTAGAAGCGGGAAATGAATTTTTGATGACCTCTGGCAGCTAACAGACTTCTAGATTTGAAAGGGGGACCTGGGTCAAGGTCAAGGTCATCCTTGACCTAGGTCAAGGTTGAGGTCATCCTTGACCTAGGTCAAGGTCGAGATCGACCTTGAACCAAGGGTAAGGACCCCTAGAAAACATGCCAGTTGGGATGGGAGGTGTCCAGAGACGCCCAATCAGGGTCCTAAACAGACATTAAAGTGAGAGAGGATGCAAAAATGAAAGGACAATATGATGGTGGTAAAAAACATCCCCTAAGGAGGGCTAAACATTCTTAACATGGAAGTGCTTCCATTTTAAGATGATACAACATTACACATTTACCATATATATACATTTACATATATATATATATATATATATATCATGTACATATGTACATATATATATGTACATCATATATATATGTGTACATTCAATGCATATATGTATATACATGCATATATTATATATATACATATATATACATATATACATATAAATGCATACACACACACACACATATATATATATACATATACACATATACATGCATATATAAAAACAATATATATTAAAAAACAATAAAAAATGCAAATAGAAATGTAAAATACCTATTTGCAAGACGTTTGAAAAAATAGAAGCCCCACACCACAATCACTTTCAACCCAACCGAAATAGTGAAAATGACTGTTTTGGCGGGTTAAAAACAGTGAAAAAAAACCTAACCTACTTTCGATCGAAAGTAGGTAAGTACTTTCAATCAAAATTACTTACCTACTTTTGATCAAAAGTAAGAAAGTATTTTCGATCGAAAGTAACTTATGATCGAAAGTACCCATTTTTGGTACTTTTGATCGTAAGTTACTCACTTCTGATCGAAAGTTTAGCCTTATTCCGATTGAAAGTAAGTTTTTTTTTCGTGGGCCACGCTTTTTGGGGTGAATTCCTTCCTCCCGAAAAGTGTAACCCACTATTGTGGGATCACCCAGTGAGATTCTTGTTTACTCTCATGCTTGGGTTTTGAGATCTTGAGTGTATTCCCTCTTGGCATTGTTATTTTAGATGGTTGGGTGTGATTTATTCTACCTATGAGGTAATATTGGTTGCACATTTTGAGATGATACCTTTCCCTTATACTTGTATTTGTTCGAATGGATGTGGAGGAGCTTGATGCACATTATTTTGTTGGTTGTTTCTGATGAGTGTTCTTTGTGTTGCTTGGGTTGTGGGTTTCTGCAACTCTTCTTTGATGGATGTAGTGTAGGGATAGAGAGTGTTCCCTTTCCAATCATGGCACTCCCTTGGCCTTATTTATATGTAGTTACATATATGATATTATATTGGTTAAGTTATCCTCTCCTAGTGAGACTCTATGTTAGAGATTGTGTTTCCAAAGGATTGTTGGAAGTGTGGTATTCCTAGCTTTAGGCTAGAAGGACATGATAGTTGTGGGTGTATCTTACCATCATGAGATTGTTATGAAGTTAAGTGTAAGATGACGTTCACTATTTGGATTCATTTTTACCTTTTTGAGGGTGAAGTCGTGGTCTAGTTGGGCTGTCTGACCTTGGTATCCAACTATAATTGAGCTCTTGGCATTGGAGAAGCCATATTGCTCCTATGCTTGTTGTTTAGTTGTGTTGTGAGTATTTCTTTAAGTAGAAGGAGTACACTAATGAGCCTTTGTTTTCTGAGTACTATTGTTGTGAGAGAAAACCTTGTACATTTGTATCCCATGGTACATCTGATTTGGATGTAGTAACCCTCAAAAGAGTGCAGTTCTGGCCTTGAATCTTCACCTTTTAAGATTCTTGGGTGACTTAGTGAGATTTTGGTAGGATTTAAGGATGCTCTAGATGGGAATGATGGTGTTTTTTTAGGGATTTTGGGACAATTTTTCTCATGTTCCAGATTTTTTGACTTGGAAGTTCTTGGTGCTTTGATCTTGGAGAGATCGTGGAGGCCGTTGTTTTGCAATTGGATTCCTTGCGATGAGGTATAATGGCTTGCGTTATTGCTCTTTTGGCAGAGATAGTGACAAGATGTGTCTTTCCTAGCATGTATTGAGTTCTTGTTCAAAAGACTTTGAGAGAATTTTGAATCTCTTTAGTGTGTGTGAATCCTTTCAAAAGTTGTGAGTCAGGCTTGTAAGGAATTGGTTTGATTTGGCCAGACTTGTGGAGAAGTTGTATGGCTATTTTTGCATTTCAGATTAGTTTTTGATCTTATACTTGTTGTGCTCTTTTGGGTTTTAATTGCATGCTTCCAGGAGTAATCCTAGCCTTTGGGGGGGATGATGTAGCACCTCTCCCATTTTCATTTTTCATAATATCTTGCTGGATGTGGCTTTGATGTTTTATATATTATATTTCATGATCATATTGGACCTATGAGAGGTTATACCTTTAGGGTGATCTTATCTATGCTATTTCCTTGACAAATTCTTTACGTCCTTATGCTGGTTGTATAACTATTGGTGATGCTAATCCTTCTGAGACTTTTATTCTAATTTTTGAGGATTCACTGTGTTTCGGTGATTCTTCCTTTGTGATGGTATTATGTTGGAATTATGAGATGCACCCAGTTCAGTTTATTCTTGTGCTCAATTCAAGATTACTGCTTTAGTTATGATTTTTATTTTCCTATTTGGCTTATGATGTGATTTGAGGGTTTCACTGAGGTATGTGCCAGTGGTTACCTAATAATGACCGCTTACCTTGTTGAGATATTATCTAGATTGGGAATTATTAGATTGTACATGATGTTTTTATTCCATGATTATCCATGTGATTTGATCTAGTGGTTGCACTATGTGATGTAGCTAATTACCGTACCTTATTTCAGTTACCTATATCATTGCTAGTTTTAAATTGTAGATTATGATGTTACCTGTATATGAGTCAATCAGACGTCGTATGCAAAAGTTATGGCCTCTAGAAGGTCATGCTATCTTCTTCAGGTAAAAAGTCATTTCCAGTGCTTAAAGTGTAATTTCCAATCTTTTAAAATGTCATTTTTGGTAGTTATAATATCATTTATGATATTTATAATGTTGTTTCTGGGTGGAAAGGTCATTTTAGGTATTTATAACGTGATTTTTGGGGAAAAGATGATTTCCCATCAGATTCTGTCATTTTTGGGACAATGGATGCTTCTGTACATTTTCTAGAAAATATAATTATGGTTCTAGATTCCCTATTTCAAGTAGAGACCATCCCATCCATAACATATCATATTCATATTCATTGGTGAGGTTTTCCCCTTTCTACTCTATGTCAGTGTCTTGCCTTATATTGCTACGAGGGTGTTATGGTCCTCTCGATGGGTGACCATTGAGGATGGTCTAGTCATGATCCGTGGAGTTTTTTGAAGTGTTCCAAACTCTCAAGAGATGGGGTGAACGTTCTTATTCCATTCCCACTGGAGTATATGTTTCTTGGGATCCTTTGGGAGAGTTGTTAAGTCTTTCATTTGCATACGATCATGTTGTGATCATCATGTTATCTCTAGCATGTAGTATCATGCTTATGTTGAAGTTATCTGATGCACTAGGTCCTAATTTGATAGTTAGGTGGCTGCCTAAAAATGCGAATAACCCTGCAAAAAATGTCTAGATGGGAATCAAATTTAATGGATAGAAAATCCCTGTGTGCAAAAAAAAAATAAATTAGAGGCATCCATGTTTCTATTTGTGAATGGCCCGTTTGGAGGGTTGTTGATGAGGTAGCCGCTGGTGGTGGGAGGAGGGTTAAAACCACCTCATGTATTTGAAACATTTACAATTTTGTAATTTTATTTCATAAAGAAGAATGAACATAAATACTGATCCAACATAACAGTCTCACAAAAAATTCTCTGCAAATTTACAATATGAAAATTAACAACGCTTCTTCAGCAAACTGCAGTCTCTTCTACAAAATGATTCTAACTTTGAGAACACAATTATAAATCTTCTACAATCTGAGCCAAACATGAATATACTAACATTGCAACTGTAATCTGAAGAACAATTTACGTATAGATATAATTGCATAAAAATTAGACTTTGGAGGAGGAGGGTTTTTTGGTGGAGGCAACAAAGCATTGTGAGCATAGGAGCTGGGTTGCGTGGGGAGAGGGAGTGGGTTGCAGTGCGAGGTTGGAGGTGAAGCGGTTTTAGCAGAGCTTCCTGTGCAGGGAGGAGATGTGTTTAGTGGAAGCTGCATGGGGGTTTTGGAGGGAGACAACACAGAGGGGCATTGGGTGAGTGGGGTAGAGGAGGAGGACCACGCGGCGCTATTTGGAGGTGAGGTAGTGGGATTGGGTGGAGAACAGTGAGTGGAAGGAGGAGAAGCTCAGATGGTGGATAGGGAGTTTTAAGTGGCTAAGACAACATAATGGAGAAGGGTTTGGGTGAAATGGAGTGTGGAGGTTGTTTGGAGTGGTGGTGCGGTGGGATGGGTGGACTAGCATGTGGGGAAGTGGAGTAGTGCGTGGGGAAGTACGGTGAGAAAGGGAGATGCGTAGGTTGACGAGAATAGGATAGATGGGGTTTTAGTCCCACATTTATGGGAGCTAGGAAAGAAAGATATTTTTTAAACAAATATGAAAAATCATAACATAACAAAGAAGCTTGGTGTATTGTTGTTAGACTTAGTCGGCAGACACAGGGCCTTCAATACACGGCGTCCGCAAAGAGTTCAATGTGTAGCAGATTGATTAAAACTAAGTGGTATAATTTGGGACTCCACCCACAGAATGAAAATTTATTTTTAAAAGATTTTCAAAAATTGTCTCGATGTGCGTAAAAATTTTCCTTGATATGCATGCAGAAGGCCGTACGGCCTCTGTTTACAAATTTTTTTGTGACAGATTCAATTTTCAGAAAAGGTAGGTGTGTTTATAGTCGTTTCAAACCGAAATGGTGACCCAGATGCAATGGTGGACCTAGATTTTTCTCAAAATTAATAGAAAACATAATTAAAAATTGAAGTTCATAATGAGGCCATAAATTTAATTTTTTTTCCCCACGATGGGCGCCAAAAATGTGCGTGCTAAAAGTGGCAGTTTTAATTAGCAGTACACTTCAACATAGTCATTGATCTTTAGTTGCATATAGAAATGAATATTGATTAACTCATCCTGCATGTCTGAAAGAGTCAACTTGATACCTTGTAGAAGGCAGGAGTATGAGCTTGCTCTTAGATCATTGCAAGCTCGGTGAGTACACACTAACATAAATGCTGAAAGTAAAATGTTGATTAATCTAAATTATTATGAAATTTTGTTGTTCATCCAAGCTACTTAAGATTCAATTTTAGAAGCACTAAATAAAATGTGAGATATTCATTTTAAAAGCACCAATTCAAAGTGTGCTCTAAGATTATATTTGCATGATTGCATAATAGTAAACAACACTAATAAAAAAATGTTAAGAATGCAAGAAAGCTAAAACAAAAAATGCAGTATAATAACATTAATAAAAAATTAGGATCCTTTGTGAAGGAAAAGAGTTTCTCTTTATAGAAATCTCTCTTGAATCGATGGTCAAGATCGAACAAAAAGAGTGGCTCAGATTCGATTGAAGAAGTAAAATCCATGTGCAAGTAATTTGATTGGTTGAGAGAGTCAGTTGACTGAACTGATTGATCAATTGTTTTAGAAAATTCCATATTTAGTTTTCAGTTAGCTGAAATGTTTCCAAAATGATAAACAGTAGAGAATCAGTTAACTGAGTGGAACTGGATTGTTTCCTTTTTGATAATCAGTCAATTGAATTTGATGATGTCATATGCATTTTTAATAAATTAATTGATTTTGAATGTACATTTATATTTTTATAATTAATTTAATTCCTTTTTGATTTAATTGACAATTTTGTAATTTTTAATTAATTAATAGATCAGAATATCAATTAAATAATTAACATAAGATATATTTGCCAATGTAATATGATTTTAGGAATTAATTAATTAATCAAGTTTTGATGAATAATTAGGACCTAGGGTTTAGGTCATATCAGTTTGACTGTGATGAATTGCATGTTTGATTTAGGACTTAGGTTTAATTAAGATTAGGGTTTCTTGATTAAATGTTGAGGTTGGGGGTCTAGGGTTTAGGTGACCATTTTTAGGTGATTATAGATACATTATATATTCTCTTATATCAAAAACAATTATTTCGTGCATTTTTAACCATTGTTTCCAAGGGTTCCTTGGCAGGGCATTACATTTCTTTCTTGGGACAATTAAGGGACCTTCCCAATTTTAGTGACTCTCTCATCACATCTTCCAATTCATTCTTGTCTGTATTTTTCAGAACTCCTCATTTTCTTCCAATTCCTTAGCATCCAATTCAAATATTTTACTAATTATCTTCATTCTTTCTACTTCCTCTTCCTCATTACAATCTTCATCTATTATAAATTCCTCTCCTATTTTATGATTTATCCCCATCAAAGTATATATTGCATCTAATTCTATTGGGATTTTTTCTTCTTCTACCTTATCACTAATCTCTCCTTCCTCTAGGTTCTCATTCCCCTTCTGTCTTCTCTTTTCCTTTTCCTTAATTCTTTCTTCACATATTTCATTCAAACTAGCCATTTCCTTCCTTACTTCCTATTAGAAGGAGATCACCTCAATTAAGAGTTGATTTAATACTATTATATTTTCAGTTATTTAATTACTCTCTCATTTGTTGATACTTGATCTGTATCATTTCTATTCATTTTATGGCTTAAATTTTCTATTATAAATCGTCCCCTTTTTCTATTAAATTTGATTTTTACCCTTTTCTTTTGATGGGGCATTATTATTTCCTTAGAAATATCATTGCTTAGCTTATCCATTGTTGTGATAATGTTTCCTTTAATAGGGTCATTATAGAAGCTTTGCTTAACAAAATAGGTTACCTCTGCGACAATAATCTCCAAGGGTTCAGGGTATATCACATCTACCTTTGTATACACCAACATGTTGACTCCTGATGAGTTATCCATATTATCCTTTAATACTATGAAAGATCCCAACTCATTTCCTATCTTCTCAAAATTGTCTAAATGTATAAATTATATAGGGAGATCTGCTATTCTAATCCATTTAGGTTGTTTCTTAGGTTTAAATAAAGTTTAGTATTAAAGTTAGGTTGCCTATCTGAGAAAATCAAATTATACCCTTTAAATAAATATTGGTTTACCTTTTAGAAATTCTAACTCAGTTGATTCCTTATCACATTCAAAATACAAAAAATGTCTGATAAGATAGAAATACTTACTTGTTCCATGAATTGATCCCCTTTCCACCATCTAGAAATATTTTATACTGGTTGTCCAAATCCACACTATTTTGTAAATAACCCTAATTTCTTGCAGTGATTCCATCTTGTTTCCATTGCAATACTTTGCAAAATAAAACCTTTATAATCCCGTCTCTCGAGAGGGCGAGTAGACTTCATATTTTCCTTTACAATGGGTTCTATTTTTGGCCTCTATAGGTAGGGCTTATGGTATTTTTGTTCTACCATTGTTCGGTGATGAGGATTTGGCTGAGGAGCTTGGCAGTAGATTTTTTGGTTAGGGCAAAGTTATTTTGTTGTGAAATTATTTTCCCTTCTCTTTTGAAAACCTAATCACTTCTCACAATCTTTCTTATTTTCCAATGATACGTCTCTATTTTCTCTTGTGACATAATCCAAGATTTTAGAAAATAGGATAATCACCCACATTCCTCTAAAGTTCTCCCTTCTATGCTATATGTGATCTTTGTTACCGCTTGTCACCTTTTCCTGTGAGTTTACCACTCAACTATCCCTTCGACATACAACCCTTTTCCAACCATGGTTTGGATAGGGGTTCATGGGGAAGCCATTTTCCTCCAAAGGATAATTCACATTTTTCACATTCGAGAGCATGGATTTTTGGAAGAAATATATCCTATCACAAATCATACATGAATTGTCTGATTGCTCTAACCTCTTAAGTTTTCCAGTTGTTAAATCAGGCTCAATGTTATTCTTAAATTAATCCACAAGGGTTTTGTCTAAATATCCAAAAGAAAAAAAGGAAGCATAGAGAAAAAAATAAAACCAAGTGTATATTGTTCAAGCTTCATGAAAAAAAAATTAGTATGTAGTTTGTCCTAAAAAAAAAATTCATATGCATTTTTGAAGGATTGTATCTAGATTAGAACAACTCTACCATTGAATATTATAAAATTAGGTGCCATAAATCCCATTAGTGAAGAATGAGTCAATTTTTCATGGACGTCAAGAGATATCCACTTGTGATCCTAGCTATTTCAACTCCTTAACTCATAGATTTGACATCTAACTGAGAAACCCTTTATGACTTATAATTAAGATGAAAGACTTATTAAGCCTAGAGGCTTTCTATAGTGGCAACAAAATTATTGGTAAACATCTAACTTTTTAAATAAAGTTGACGATTGTATAAATGTATTATAAAATAAATTGATAAAATAATAGAAGTGATGAACACAAATAGCTCATAATAATATATAAATAAACATAAAATATTAAGAGATATTATTATGTCGACAAATGCAAATCCATATACATATTGTCTAATAGTTAAAAATGCAATGGAAGTGAAGAATACAAAACTGATAGAAGTGCAAGAGTTTTCCATTAAAAATGTGCCCCATGCATCACGATTCAATTTATATTTGTCAGTTACAAACACATGGCATGTGGATTTGTATTCAACAAGTATATTTTTCAATCACTAGCATTTCAATTTAACTTATGAAAATTCTCTATTGCAATATTCGATGCATTTGTTCATAATCTCAAACTTCTCAAATTCTTTTTTCTTGTCTTGCAATGCATAGTACCCACAACTCTGATTTACAACGCTTGTCCCAAACCATTACTCCGAATGCTTGTTTCTCTACTCGCAGAATTATAAAATTCTATCTATTCTAGCATTCAAAGCTTTCTTGGAGACAAAGGTTGATGATTTATGCACTATTTCCTTAGTGTCACAACCCTCTTTCTCATACTTGACTGATGTTTTCAATAAACTCTATCTTTTACCCGGGAGTATAAGATTGGAATAGATGGTAGAGAAAAGTGGGATATTATTGAATAATAAGTCAATCTTTTAGTTGACATGGAGTCGCATGCCAAAATGGGAAAGGATGGAATCACGTTATTGGAGGTGGAGCTGGATGTTTTAAATGAAATGGACAATAGTTGGAGAGAAAGTCAAGCATTAATTTTATAACTTTCCTGCCCTTAATTCCAGAGACCTCTTCCACCAATTCTCTTGACTTTCATTAACTACTCGATAAAGAGTCTTCTCCAACCACCTCACGGACCTTGTAGAGGGTTCTCATTAGGTTCTCAAAATATTGGTATCCCTCTATCTATGGCAGTGAATGTAATACCTTTAGAGGGGGAGGGATTTTTGGCAAGTGCCAGTGGGGGCAGAAAGAGAGAGGAGTGCAGCCATCAAGTGTTAGGGTTAGCAAGGAGAATCCATGGGACTTTTCCTTCATTCAACAGCTATCCTTATGCTTGGAGGTGTATTCCTGTGTAAACTTGAAGTGGGATTGTTGCAGATTCATTTGGGTCTACAGCTGGTGCATCCACTACATTCCTTATTGGTAAAAGGGTTCGTATAATATCTACATGTGTATCTAACCAAAGGTAACTACTCTCAAATTTACCATGGTATATTGTGTTTTACAATATATTGAAGGATTAATCTTGGATTGGCTATATGATCAATGATTGTGGTTTTTTTTTAGATCCTTGTATAGCATAATGATCTATGTGCTTTAATAATTGGTGTAGATTAAAACCAGTAAAAGACAAGATTCATCTTGCATTTCATGGTGATCTATAAGACCACATTTCATGAAGTGATGCCACCATGAACTTTCTATGCTTGATGAATTTATTCGTACTATTTTTCAAGTTTCTAATTTGATGTTAGAGATGGGAACGACTGTAGAATTTGGCGCTAAATATGCCAAATAATTTGGGTCTTTTGTTTATGATTCTACAGTTAAAATGCATGTCTTCCAGCGAACTTCCTTTGATAATACCAGACTCCATCCTTTTTTTGATAACTCTATCAAATCACACTACTAGGGACGTACCCATTGACCAGTGGTAACTCCAATGGTCACATTCTGAAGTCAATTGGACACTACTTTTACATAAAGTGGCTTAAGTAACTATATTATTGGGTGTCGGCCATTACACCAATCTTCATTCCAAAGACTTTAGATTCAACCCACATAGTTGAAATCTTTTAGCCAGTTTTTATGGGCCTTCAACCTCCTCCCTCTTTTATTAAAAACTAATGAGGCAGCTATCTTGTTTTATGTCTGTGTTGGCTATTCAATTTTTTTGAGTTTTCTTTGTAGTTTTTGTTCATAGCTTCATTAAATATTTGGGGGTTGTAGAGTTTGGACCGTAGAACTGCTTATTTTATGGTACTAGTAGGGTATGTGCAGGATCATGGTATGCCAAAAAGTGGCGATGTGAAAAAGAAGTCCTGATTGGTAGATTGATTGAAAAATAGCTATAACTTTCAAATGGTATATCATTTTTCAAATCTAAAGCATGTGTCACATTCTATACTTCAGATAATACAAGAAAAAATAAAAAAAATTCAATTTGATGAAGTTTAGACTAAGTTAAGGTGGTCAAACATGAGAGTTTTCATATTCTAGAAAAGTTGTAGAAGAAAAATCATAATTAATTATTTACTTGAAAAAAATAAAAAAAAATATGTGTCACATCCGGACATTAATCTACTACTTATATCTAGAATCTAGTAAAAAATAATTATCATTTGATTGTGTTTAAGGTGGTCAGACATACAACTACTTCTTATCTTTTTAGTTCTGATTGATAGACTGATTGAAAAATAGCTATAACTTTCAAACCATATAACATTTTTGAAATCCAAAACATGAGTCACATTCTATTATTTTTGTACTACAATTAAAAACTTAAAAAAAATTAATTTAATGAATTTTGGACTAAGTTAAGGTGGTCAGACATGAGATTTTTTTATATTATGGAAAAGTTGTATTTGAAAAATCATAATCCTAACATGAGTCTACTACTTATATCTAGAATCTTGTAAAACACTATTATCATTTGATTGTGTTTAAGGTGGTCAAACATACACCTTCTTATCTTTTTCCTAAAATTTTCATACTACTGCATTGAAATTTGAAATTTCACCATATATAATATTTTTTTTAAAAGAAGGGCTAGTAGCTTAGAAACTAGATTCAATTTGCTATAGATTCTCTTCTTACACATTTTTGATATAAGATTGATAACTTGTCCAAATATTTACCTCAACTTTCCTAACCTATATTTTTCAAATTTTCATTGCCACTTAAGGCCTAGTTTGGCATACCATGATCCTGCACATACTAGGTATTACCAGTCAAGTGACATGTGACACGGTTTTGGTCAAGGAAGTTTTTAACTTGAGTCTCCTTTCAACTTTGGATTGCTGGGACATTTCCGGGTCCAAAGCATTTGGTGTGTCTATGATTATGATGAAAATGGGTTGCTCAAATTTTGATAGATTTGTAATAAGTTCTCTTATCCTCTACAATAGTTTTTCAATTTTAGTAGGGATCAAAGACCCTCAAGTCTTTTAATTGTTCAAGAGTGAATTTATTGCCTTAATGTCAACCGGAAGTGATATTCTTGTTTCAATAGAAAGAAGAGAGGGGTAGGGTTAAATAGCAATGTAGTTGACCTTTGAATGTATTACTTAGCGAGAGTTGGCAAGTAGGTGTAAGTAGAATTGTCTTTTCTTTAGTGGTAAGACAGATTTAGTTGAGCTATGAATCATTGTTCATTCAGTTAAAGATAGGTTGTTTGCAGTGAAAAGTCTACTGTTAGTTTGAGGAAGTGGTTATGATAATTTGAACACAACAAGACAGTCGGATATTATTTTATTTTGTATTTTCCCTCTGTTGTAACATGATCCTTATTGTTGAAAATAATTCATTTGAGTAAATGAGGAGTGTTTGAATGGAAGTGATATTCTTGTTTCAATAGAAAGAAGAGAGGGGTAGGGTTAAATAGCAATCTAGTTGACCTTTGAATGTATTACTTAGCAAGAGTTGGAAAGTAGGTGTAAGTAGAAGTGTCTTTTTATTTATTGTCTTTACTTTAGTGGTAAGACAGATTTAGTTGAGCTATGAATCATTATTCATTCAGTTAAAGATAGGTTGTTTGTAGTGAAAAGTCTACTGTTAGTTTGAGGAAGTGGTTACGATAATTTGAACACAACAAGACTGTTGCATATAATTTTATTTTGTATTTTTCCTCTGTTGTAACATGATCCTTATTGTTGAAAATAATTCATTTGAGTAAATGAGGAGTAGGATATAATTTTTTTTAATTGTTAAAAATACTAAATTTGATTATTAATGTATTCGTATGGAAATGGATGTTATTTTCAATGTTTTATATAGATAATTATATGTTTGTAAGCATAAGTAAATGAGACCATGATTCATTCTGAAACATTGTGATGTGCTGATGCTGAGAGAAAAGAGCTTAAAAAAAGATGTTGATTTTATTTTCTGGATATAGAATTTTCATGATGTACATGGCATGTTATTAGAGCAATGAACTCCATGAAGAGATATGTTAAAATAGTGGGGTGATATCTTGATCATTATTACTAATATGCTTTTTTTTCCATGTAAGAGATGGAATCACAACTCTATGAATTGAAATGGTAACAAAATAAAAATTTATTCTTCTTTGGAATATATGTATTGGTGTGCCCACGATTGTTATATTAGTGGATAAATATCTTGGCACACAATTCCATCACTTCAGTTAGTTTTACTTTGTTAGATTACTTCTAGCTAGGCTAGGTATCTTTCATGTGAGGAAAAATTCTAGGGAAGCATAATTGCTTCGTGGTAAGGTGGAAACGCACTCCTACAATATTCTTTCCTTGATGTTTGTGTGTAGCAAGTCTCTGGAGCTCCTGTTAGGAAGGTCTTCTTTTATAGAATATTTTGATTCTATGAAGTCTACCATTGGTTTATTGTATTGATATTGCACTCTTATGATAGTCAGTCGATGACTCTTGTAAAATCTATGTTCCTTTATAAGTAAAGATTCTCGTGTTTGTTTCACTTCGATAGTTTGGTCGAAGTCTCTGTCTTGTATTTCGTATTTCGACAAGTTGGTCGAATTCTATTAATGTCTTTAATGTATTATGACATGTGAAGTATTGGGTTGTTTATGTGAATTGGTTGACACTCTTCTTTATTATGGACTCATGTGTCGCATAATCTATTTGACAATTTTTGGTTGAACTTTGTTTCTTTCTTTAAATTTAAGGAAAATCATTTATTTTTGTTGTCTTGTACATTCAATGTTTGACTTAGTTGACCGACTCTTTTGTTTGGTGGATATTGCTGATGTAGCACAAGTTGTTGATAGAACAGACCTTACATATGGTATCATAGCTCTGGGTTCCACTCTAGGGCCTTGAGTTTTCTATGCTTGGTTGTGACCCTTAGTCACACAAACCGTTAGTCAACTAATGTTTAGAATATGAACATAAGTGTTAGTGTCCTAGGTAGATGGTTGAGTCTCCCAGTTGTGGTTACTTTTGACAAGTTAGGAAAGGATGTCTTTTTCTTTGATTATAGAAGTAGAAATATTCACTTGGAGGAATTTACCTCTCTTGTGTGTGAGGTTACTTATTTGTCATTCCTTGCTCTTAAAAACCTCAAAAGATGCAATATTTCCGAAATGCTTGGTAAATTGTGAACTTCAAATTGATGTGATTACATTTCTATATGAAATTGAATAATTTATAATGAGTGAGGAACTACGAAATATATTGGGTGTGAGTGATGCACTTAAGTTAAATGTCCATTTCTTTGCATGTGTGAAGCAAGAAAGAAGGTAAATCTCTTTGATTTAATTGTGTAGTTAATTGATGATTAACTTTTGCACTAGGATATGAGTGAGATGATCCTAGCACATTATGTATGAAAATAAATTTGTTTGGAAAGTTAGTAATTTTATTTGCATGTTTCATCTTACATGTAGGATTGCATAATATTGAGGAAGGAAAATTGAAAAACTTAAAAAGTTTATTTTGTATGGACAAGTAGAATGTGCCATTACATAGTAATGTAATCTATGAGATATACATTTTCTAGGTGTATGGTCATGTTCTTTAGAACAGGTCTTGGACACAAGATGTTGTGTAGTTTCTACTCCCTCTTTGTGACTAGTGGTAGTCACTCTGTATTTGTGAATTAGATTTCATTTGGTCATGATATTTTTGACTTAAAGGTGATGAATGACTAACTTGAATTTTAAGTTTTTCTTATCACTGTCTAGCCACCAAATTTTTTGTATTTATCAAATGTGGTTCTTGTTCATATTTATTTCTATTGATTTTTCACATCTTTGGGATTTTGAGTTGAATTTTGTAACCTTTGATTTTGAGATCTCTTATGGTCTAGAGGTGGCTAGGATGTGTGTTCTTTGTTGATAGTCCTATGATGTGAAGTGATGTTCTCTATCATGTTCAGTATAGAACACTGATAGAATGTATATGACAGTAGATTGAGAAGAACATATCATTCTTATTCTTGCATTCATATTTTGTTGAAATATGTTTTATTAGTTATGAAATGTTAAAGAAAATTAGAAGGAACACGGTTGTAAATAGTAGTTATGCATTGCATGAAATAATATACATTGGTCTATATGCATTTGATGTAAGTTTTGATGCTATGAGAAGCATTGCATGGATATTCATGAGATGATAGAATCCATGTCAAAAGTATAATTTATGACTCTAATATGATATCACTATCACATGGATAATGATGCATGAGACATTGTGTGAAATTATACTTCAGGTATTTGAACTTGATGTTCGACGAGTAGGTCGACATTTCTTGATGAAAATAGAATAAAATTATTTTTGTAATTATACACTATGGGTGTTCTTGACAGAATGGTCAATACCTCCTCCTTCCTGTGTATTATGTTTTATTTGATCATATATCTCAAATTATGTGATTTCATGTGATGTATGTGATTATTCATGATGAAAGACACAAATCTTGACTATTAGACTTGTTTGATTTCCATGTATTTGATTGGTACATTACTGTATGAAAATAAAATATATGATATGCATGATTTGCATTATTTTACTTACTATATATGAGAGAATTAGAAATATTACCTTCCAGTGATGGGTGTTGAACGTGGGCAAAATAGGGAAGGGTAGAAGTGATATTTTATTTTTCACTCTACCTGCCAGTAGAAGTTTGGTATTAAAATGCTTTGGCCAAAGTTGTTTGCATATGTTTTCTTAAATATAGTGCCTATGTTTCACCTCCCTGCCACATCCATGATTATGTTCTACATAGGAATATGTGCTTTGTAGTTAGTTTCATAGCTACACCAAATACCCCTGCCTTTTGTATTTTATAGGCTGCACGGTTGGGAATTTTCCGAGTAGGTAGAATCCCAAGGAACTGTAAGGCG
Organism: Thuja plicata; assembly: GCA_018584345.1. Classification (NCBI taxonomy): domain Eukaryota; kingdom Viridiplantae; phylum Streptophyta; class Pinopsida; order Cupressales; family Cupressaceae; genus Thuja; species Thuja plicata. The sequence continues at coordinate 200,648 of MU223336.1, read as the reverse complement.
TTGTGGTTGGGTGAAAAAGTTCCCTAAACCACACTCCCGTCTCGAGATTTGCAGATGGACAGGTATCTGTTAACTTAGGAGACTAAAGCATGCAGATGGACAATTATCTGATGACATACATGATTTCTCATTTTGAGCTTTTTGGTCAATTAGTCTATAGTGATTGACTGACTATGACTATGGAATCAAAATTAGAGAATTTTTAGCCTATTTTTCTTATATGACATTTTATTGGATTAGGTTTAGTCTTTACATTTCATTTTTCAAATGACACTTATGTATCTTGTTTATGTTTCAAACTTTTGGACAAACTATATATTTTTAGGTTTGGGTTTGGGTTTGGGTTTGCGTTTAAGTTTCAAAATTTTGTGTAAATTATATGTTTTTAACATCAATAATATAGCCTAAAAATATTTATTGCTTAAAAATTAAGAAAACAATAATATATTACAATGCTAAGTGAAAACAATTTCATTTTAGGTATACTTATACGAGAAACATTAAAAAACAAAAAAAAACAATTTTTTGGGGGCTCTACCTAGAAATCGGCCGAGTTTTCTCTTGAAGCCCCTTAACCACTCTCTTAGCCCTTCAATGTGCAAATGAAGGGCTTGCAGTTCATTTTTTGATATTTAATCAGCTATACTTGATCAAGTAGGACTCAGCCCAGTCTACTGGGCCATGTAGGAACCATTCGACATTGTGTAGCACGCATGTATACTTGACCGTGTTGGACTCGACCGAGTCTAACTAGGCTGAGTGATTTGAATTAACCTAAAAGGTGACATTTTATTGTGTTTTTAACCACATCTACTATATTTATGTTTTATTAAATTAACATTAGTAATATAATTTTACCCTTATTTGATATAAATTATATTTTAACTAAATAAATACAATGACAAAATGCATACATAGAGAAGAGTGTTAGATGCAACAAACAACAAACTTGTAGACATTAGCATAGCTCATCGAATGTCAATGAAAATGATTTTGTTAAGGTATGCAACTTGTGCCTATGCAAAGGAGTGGTTCTATGTCTTTGTGTCCACAAGTGACAATCTGTATCATAGTCCAAACATAGGGTGGCCCACTTCTAGTGTCTCTTCCATAAAATGGTGATACAGAAGTACTGAATGCCTATTGTTGTGTTATTCAATTTAGTAACATAAACATTGCGTGCAACACTTAATATCTCATCAAATTTATTTGGCTATTATTGATGTAAGCAAGGCAATTCATATCCATTTCTATATAATTGGTGATTAAAATAAATAGAATGCAGATTTATTTTTATACACCTTACCAAATTAAAGAAACATGTTAATTACATAGACAAGCACGATGTACACAAAGAATAACAAAGAACATAAACAATTGAAGCTAAACCAGTGAAGCAAATACATAAAACAGTTAAGTAACCTGCACTACCAAATGAAAAAGACATTGGAGTAGATGCATCAAACAAATAATAGAAAGTGGGAGGGATGTGTGATAAAATTAAACATTAAGTGGTTCATGCATTGTTTGTTAATACTATTATATATATATAGTCACATATTTGCATTAAGACGATACCCTTAGATGGAACAATTTACATTAAGATGATTACTTGGCCAACACCTTAAAAAAGAGGCACACAACAAATACAAGAAACCTTTAGAAGGTTATAATTTAACACATGACTAAATATTTACAACTGATTTTATTCCTCGATGTTACACAAGCCTAGTATGGTGATGCCTAAGCATATACACATCTAAAAGGTAGCTAGAAAGGGGGTAAGAGAAATGACATCATCCACGAGGAATAAAAATGGATAGCTTGTTGACAACCCATGGTTTTAGAAAGGTGATATGCAAGGATAAACCAATCATAAAGGGAAAACACCATCGACGAATTCGACCCAAGAAAAGACTTAAACAGAGAACAACGTGTAATATAATATGTGAAATAATTAAATAAGGTGACAACCAAATTTGCATACTTGAGTTGAAGGAGATGACTAGATAAGAAGATGATTTCACTACCCAAATCAGAGCTTCCACAACCCAAATACAATTTGAATGCATGATAGCTCCAAAATTATTATTTTCCCAAATTAATAGAAGAAGAGGAATTCAATTAGTCTCTTTCTTTTTAAATTTTCTGAAGACCCAAAAGCCCCCCAAAATAAAAAAAATCATAACCATACAAATCATGCAGTCCCCAAATTAAATTGCATTTAAGTATCATTATAAATCTTGGTTTTATATTTTTTTGTTCTCAAAAAATTATTTGTCTTATTAGTAAAATTGAATAATTATTTCTAATTATCTCTAAACTCGTTATTTAATTCATAATATCACATAATTATAAATGTTAAATTAATCATAAATATCATCTTTTAATTTATCAATATTTAGTTTTTATTAAATTAACATTAATGATATAAATTTACCATTATTTGATATAAAGTATATTTAATTAATTAAATCCAACAACAAAATACAGGCATAGAGAAGGGTATTCGATGCAACAACCAACAAACTTGTAGACAATAGCATAGCTACTCGAATATCAATGAAAATGGATTTTGTCAAGGTATTCGACTAGTTTGCCTACACAAAAGTGTAGTTCTATGTCTATGTGTCCACACGTGGTAATCCATGTCATAGTCAAAATATAGGGTGGCGCACTTCCGGTGTCTAGCCCATAAAATTGTGATACACAAGTAGTGAATACCTGCTATCGTGTTATTCAATTTAGTAACATAAACAATGCAGTCATCTAAAACTCATTAACTATTACTATGTAAGAATGACATTTTTTATCCATTTCTATACAATTAGTGATTAAAATAAACAAAATTCACATTCATTTCTATACACCTTACTAAATTCTTTCTCAAGAAGAAACATGACTGTACTAAAAACCACTATGAAATTATTTGAATTGGTAACATAAATTAGAAGGTAAATTGAAGCAACGTGTGTTAATTACACATGCAACCACAATGTAACAAAGAATAAAAAAGAACATAAAAATTGAAGCTAAACGAGTGAAGCAAAGATATAAAAGAGCTAAGTAACATGCACTACCGAATGAAAAAGACATTGGAGCACAAAACAAAAAAATGGAAAGTTGGGGGATGTTCCATGAAATGAACCATTAAGTGGTTCATGCATTGTCTATTAATACTATTATATCTATAGTCACATATTTGTAGATATACATATATAAATACATACTCACACATGTAAATGCGTAGCAAATGTTAGAGGCTTGGAGGGAAATGACTTATGTTCCAAGAAAGCAAAATGAAAAGCAAAATACAGTTTTTATACTAATTATATAAATAAAAATAATTAAATATAAGTAATCTTAAAACAATATTGTGGGTTTCACATCTACAACTTCAATCAAATAGCTATGAACTTGATCTCTACTACCGTTTGCATTTGAATTTCAAGACCATGATCTTTATTTTAACACACTTTTAAGGAGTTTTATTTTAAATTGTAGATGATTGAAACATTTGACCTTGCGGTTCCTTAAATAAATAAATTTCTAGATAGTATTATTATTTGTCACACTCAAATATTTTCTTAAGGTTTTTAGTATTTAAAATATCTTGGTGCACACATTCACACAAATAGAAAAATGATATTAGAATAAGTATAATTAGAAAAATTAGATCCTTTCCTAATTTAACTACACAAAACAATATTTGATCTCTTAAAAACTATTCAATTCAAACTATTAAAAATTAAAATCTAATCCCATCATAGTCCAATGGTCAAACTATAGTCTTATCTTATTGGACTTATCATAGATCATAAGAGATAAAAGTCCATTGGGAGCATTGGTATTCTAACAGGGCTTATACTAGCGCTTGTACCCAAAAAGGTGCAAGGGTTAGCCGATAGGAAACTATATGTGAGTTGGCATATATGAATAGAACATTAAATTATTTTAATTTACAATATTTTATGGGCATTTTTTTATATGCAATATCAAGAAGACATTTATGTTGAAATCCATAACAATTATAATATTGTATCCACATAAAAAACACAAATTTTTGGTTCAAACTTCTTGACAATATAAGAAATTATACAATGTATGTGAATTTTTTTCTTCTTTCAATAAGAGTAGAAAGACAATTAATTTAATTTTTAATGAAAAAAAAGTTCAATTTTGTCAAGGAATACATGATAAACTTAAAATGAGACACCCTACCACCCACTATTATTACTACCGAGGCTATGAAATGCCCTTATCCAACATTCCAAGTTTTCCATCATAAAAATAAACACATATAGTAATCATAAGGGGAAAGATACTACAACAAGAGACTCAGAGGAACACGAGTTCAATGGAAAAAGAGATAGAAACCAAAGGAATAAAGAGGAGAAGGATGCAGGATGAGAAGTCAAAAAAGGGGGGAGACAATCCACATCAAGGAGTCTTATTTTCATCCATGATTGTTTGAATAGAGAGAGAAAGAGAAAATATTTTACAAGCCCTTCATGTGTTCATATGTTGGTTACGAGCGTGATTTTTTGGCCTTTGTGGAGTAGCACTTGTTTCTCAAGTTTTCCATCATTAGATTCAATATCTATTTCACTTATGGTACTTGTTTCAATGCACATTACAATTGGATGATTTAGTTGTTTTAACATTTTTCTATTATGTATCCTTACTAAATCATTAGTAGAGAATACGTGTATTGCATTACTAAAATATTCATCTTCATCTAGTGTAAGTTCTCTATTGGTGTAATTAATCAATAATCACCAATCTTCTTGTGTTGGACTGCATTTCATATGTTGTGTAGTGCCTAGAGAAATTGGGTTTGGATTGGAGTTTCACCTTTTTATGAAATATTGTTTCTAAGGTGATAATTATTATGAATTGGTAGCACAACGCTATCACATTTGAATGCAATGTATAGATAGGTTTGTCCATTACAAGAGGCAATTGTGTAAGGTTGCCAATATGTTTCTAGTGGGGAAACACCTCCCAAAGCCTTGCCTCTATTCACAATAATAGTTTGGGTTCTATGAAACTCATCTCATCAATGAGGATATACCTTGTGTGCTTCATCTCTTCTTAGAATGTGGTTAGTGTTTGTCCTTGTAATGGTCACATTTCTTTGATAGAAATTTTTAGTTTAGAATGAATTGTTGATGCATTATTGTTAAATGTACTAATTTTAGTAGGAGTTAGTATATAAGTATCAAATTATTTGGATATGTTTTGGTTCTATGGATTTCTCTTCTTATATAGCTTATTAGGTATGATTTATCTATTCCTACAATCCCTTGAAAGATCATGTGCAAGGGTTTGGTCAAGTGATCGCTGTTGTGGTCTATAATTATTAAGAGTGTAAGATTTTTCTTTGGTGGTAATGAATAATTAGGGACATTGAGGCTATTGGGTAAGTGTCATCCTTGGTTTTATTTCTTTTTCATGCCTATGAATTATGGTGCGGTGTCTTGTAAATTTTTTGGTATTACAACTTGGTCCCACATGTAGTTATGATCAAATTCACACTTTTCAAGAATTTTGAAATTTTATCTAGGCTAGCAATACTTGCAAGTTCCATTTGTGAAACTAGTTCCCATTCACTCATGTCTATTATGTCCACTATGTTCACATCACCTTCACTACTATCCTCTTGTTTGGAGGTAGGATCTTCTTCGACAGTGCGATTGAAATGCCATACCTCATATTTGCTATCAATTTTCAATTATTGTATCTTTTGTAATACCTATGTTGATTTCTATATTTTGAAAGTGTTTGTATAATAGAAATTCCCTCCAATAGAATGTTTTCAAGTGTTCAGAATATTCCTTTGAAAAGCTATAGAATTTTGGGAAGATATGTATAATAGCTTTTACTTTTCTCTATTTTCATTTATCCCCTTTACATCTTGTAACATAGCAGAAAGATCGTACAGATTCAAGTAGTCATGGCCTTGGATTCAACATGTATGAATCTATTTTAGTAATGTTTATTAAAGAGACAATATTATTCAATCCTACTAAACCTACTTTTATTTCACATATTTCTTGTCTTGTGTGTTAAACCAGGTTTGCGGGGTGAATAACTAAAGTTATGTCAATGAAATAAGAAGAAAGTTATAATGTAGAGATCATCACATTTTGTCTACCACAATCGAGCTATCATAAACATTTTATATGCTGTGAGTGTTGGGTCACCTATTTTTTTCTTGTGGAAATTCTTGTCATCATATCAAAGTAACTTTCAAATGTTCTCTATGCTTTTGTTGTATATTTATCAATGTATTTTAGAACATGTGCTTGTGAGATAACAGGCTAACAATCTATATTGGTTCGCTACAATAAGATCATTTTAGGGTTATATATGTTAAATCTATCATCATTCCTTGCAAGTTCATATTTCTTTGCACTCATGTTGTCACATCATAAAGTAGAGATAGTTTGTTCATTCCATGGAAATTTGTATCGAAACTCCTATCTCCCTCACCTCTTGCACAAGTAGGCCCCCTCTCTACATTTTGTGTGTCTTTGAATGTGTATATAGCCCCAACTTGGATTTTCTCATAATGAGCATTGACTACCTCATTGAAGCAAGTGACCCTTGTTTTGGTCCCTTCGCTATCTATTATATCAAAGCTAAACACCTAGTCGCTTCCTTTTTGATTGGTCTATTAGTGGATTACTTTCCTCATTGTTATATGACCCTTAATAGTCCACCTTGGTTGGACTGTATTTAAGTGTTTAATAGGACTGGTTGCAATTAATGTTGCGTTTGGGACTTCTCGTGGCCTTAAAAATAAAATTTACTAAAATGACAACAAATAGAAGAATAAAATAAAAAATATCTTATAAAATATAATTAAATTAAAAACTAAAAATTAGCACACAAATTTTATTACAATATAATTAAAATTATTATTAATATTTACTTTTCTAAACAAAATGTCGTCAAAATTATATTAAGAAGATATTAATCTAATTTATTATTTATTAAAATAAAATATGGGTCAATGAATTTGAGTAAAAAACTATATAGTTGAATGCTGATAGAAATATCACAATTTGACTTGTGAAAAATATCTCCTACTTATAAAAAATAAAATAATAAAAAAATTCAAATATTATAAAGATGAACATAAAATATTTAAATTAAATTAAAAATAAAAGATTATTTTAAATGATTACCAATCATCTTTAATTTTTCATTTCTTCTATATGGTTTTGTGCATTCATAATTACTTTCATACAATTAAAAATAAACA
>MU223336.1:129403-168041 GCA_018584345.1 Thuja plicata | reverse complement strand
AAGACAAGTAGTAAAATCACATGAGTAACATCTTATAATGCCAAAAAAACTATGTATAAACATTCATAAGGTACAACATATAAATTTACACATGCATTAACACAATGTTCCATAACTTGTTCATAAAGCTAGGGGACCCTCATGTGCCTGAAATTTGGCTAAGTCTGATTTTTTTTGTAAAATCCCCAAAATCTAAAATCTGCATCTTTACTCCTATGAAGCTGAAACCTATCTCAAACATCCTGGAAGGTATTTATACAAATATAACTTAGAGTATAAGAAATTAAATGTATTAGACTTATACTTAAATGTTATATTTGTATAAATCTCTCTCTCTCTCTCTCTCTCTCTCTCTCTCTCTCTCTCTATTTTGTGTCTAATATAGGGTGCACGCCCTATAGTGAGTATAGGGCGTGCGCCCTTTTAATGACATTGATATATACCAAGCCTAAGGCTTGGATTTTCCTTGGAGTTCCAACCCAAAGGCTTGGAGGATTCAAACAGGCCTGAGACGTGTTTTCAAGCAAACCTACTAAAAAATAACATTTTTTCTTGTGTGCTCCCTGTGAGGTTTGCACGTGGTTCAATAATAATAAAATCAGATGACATGATATTGTAGATCTCTCTAATAGCTATCTAACCATGTAATTTATTTTGAATTCTCATTATGTTAAGTGTTTCATCTCTAATTTCTTTTCTAATTATGTCCGATTTTTTTCAAAAACCAATGTGTATTAATTTGGGGTTAGATTTTGGCTCGTTCATTAAATTTTGAAAAAAATTACATTTTTAGAAACTAGACTCCATTCTACACACTTTAAAAAAAATAAGTTTTGATTTTCAATTAGTTTTCAATGATTTCTAGGGGGAGCACATAGAAATTTCATGTTTTAAGGATGTGTCCACTTCGAAAAATGGCAAAAAATCACACTTTCATAAAATAATTAGCAGAAAAATCTGGGATAAACTAGATGGTGTTAGCTAATTTCTCACCAAAGTGATTTAATTTTTTTTAAAAAAAAGTTAACATTTTAGGGCGAGGACACCAGATGCTATGTTATGTTTTTTCACAAAAAATAGGACCACTTTTTGTGCGCCCCCTTTTTGAGGGCCTTAATCTCCACCATTTCTAAAAACAATTAGTAGTTTAGAAACTAGATTCAGAGTAGAACAACTCTTGTTTTTGTCACATTTTAAAATTTTGAGTGTAAGTATACTCAATGTCTCGTTGAAGTTCAAATTTTTCTGATTTCAAAAAAAAAGTGGCACCTTATACCCCCTTTTTGGTCCCCCATCTTTGTGCACTTACCCCTGTAGCTTCTCATTCTCAATAGTCATGTCCAATCTGAACTTGTCCATTGCTTTGATATTTTCTATCAAGTCTTTAAGATTTTTAAGAGAGAGACTAGGCTCTGATACCAATTTTTGAAATTATATTCAGATGACGTACTGAGAGGGGAGGGGTGAATCAGTAACTCTAAAAAATTTCTTGGTTAGCCCATTAACCCTTAGTCATTTGTTTGTAATTTATCTTATCTAACTTTTCATCTTTCTCTATGCATATGTAATCATATCATGTACATTATTTTAAGTATGTAACCATAACAGAAACATTCATGAAAATAGATAATACAAGACACAAGATATGATATCGTAGAGAACTCCTGTTAAGGAAGTAAAAACTACGGTGGAGATTGTTACTCACAAAACTTCATTATCTGCAAATAAGAAGGGGCTGGTTAAGGCTTACATTTGGTCACTTCTGATGACCTACCCTATTAGGAGTATTACAGTGGAGACCTGTTAAGATCTACTTTGTTTGAAGCTTTGGCAACACTGTTGAGTGTGCACTCTGTTAAGAGATTTGGAAAGAACGGTTAAGTCCACCTTCTACAAAAGGATTTTAGATGTGATGTACTTGTTAGAATGCAACTACATAAGTCTTTGATCTGATGATAAAGGCAATCTTCAATTGTTGATAACAGATCCTATAAAGCTTCATACATATAAGTAATCATCCTTCCATGATTGAATAATACCTTTATCTGCTCGTCGGTAGCCTCTGTGTGTTCTTGATAATTGATGTACTCTGTTTCTGATCTTTGCATGAATTCTACCTTCTACTCCTTAGATGCTCTTTGTGGCTATCAATAATAAATAATTCATGTACTCACAATTGAGTATGAAGATCTATTTATACTAGTTTAGGTTCAATTCTTGATTCATGCATCGCAAATTAACTCTAGATCAAAGGTTTACAACTTGACCTTGATCTTTAGTTAGATATGCTTTAGATCCATTAGGATGATTTAAAGCATTTACATAAAGCTTGCTTGACCCTAAAGTTATGATTTAAAACAAAATAAAACTCTATAAATAGAATTACATTGCTTTATCCATCGTGTAAAAATTAGATCCACAATTTGCGGGTTCTTTATCTGTCTGTCAGTTCTGATGGTTGATTTTCTTGGTTGTCGGTCTTCCTTTCTTGAACTTGTCATCGGGTATGTCTTTTTTGTTCCTGTCGGGTTAGTTCTAAAACCTATGTCACCAATAATACTTGTGGTCGCCGGTGATGCCTGTGGTCGCCGGTGATGCTTGTCACTTTTATACTTAGTATTTTTCTCAAAATCTTTGTTCTATCGGGTATGCTCGCATTTCACCGGTACTGCCTATGGTTCGCCGGTAATGCTTGTTGTCTGCCGGTAATGCTTTGTCAATGTTTTTCACTGAGTATACTAATGGAGAAATAATGTCATCAAAATAGAAACCTCCATTATCCATGTAATTGGGTTTGTGATGTTTTCATTATTCTTGTAATTGGAATTGTGACATTTAAAAACAACCTAATGAATGAGAGAAGAATGGGAAAATATGAATGGTAAGCACTGTTAGACTGATTGCCCACTCCAACACCTCTTAATTAATGTGATCTAAAGGTCTATAAAGATTTCAAGAAATTCAAAGAAATCAATATGTTGTAAGTGATTTAGAAAGGAAAAATAAGGTTGGAAGAAGTAGAAATCAATTTGTTGAAAGTGATTTTGAAAGGAAAATTAAGGTTGGAAGAAGTAACACCAAATTCTATAACCATAGCGACCTAGAGGTGATAAAATGGGAGCCTTTTAACATGACATAGGCATTGCTCAAAATATACTGAAGATGGTGATTTTTTTGTTCAAAATGCATTACCAAATATTAAGGAAATGATTTCTCTTTTGTAATAGGTTCCTCTCAAAGTTCATCTTCTGGAGTCAGTACTCGATAATTCCTCTACTTCTTGAACTCTGATCTTTTGTGCTATAAGAGTCACCATTCCTCCAGCTCCAACTATTGTGGCTGCCTTAGTCCTCATTTTTCTGATTTTAATCTACATCCCAATCTCTATATGATATTCCCTCTTTTCATTTTGGCCTCTTCTTTTTTTCTTATTCTCAAATTTCTTGTTTATTAGTTTCTTCAAATTTAAGAGCTTGGAATGCATCCTCCATGGTATAAATTATTATTACACCCTACTCTTACTGAATTATTGGTCTTAACCTAATGATGTAAGAAGCTATTTTCTCCTTGTCTGCTTCATAATGGCCTTTCTAGATTATAATTTTGTGAAATTCTAATGTATATTTTTTCACCATCCTACTTCCTTGTTTTAGGATTTGCATTTTCCTCAATAAATATAACTCATAATCAATAGGAATAAATTGTCTCTTAATCATTTTCACCATTTTGTCCCATTTGCAAATCTCTCTTTTTCTTGTTCTTCCTCTTCTAGTTTGTACCTCTATCCACCAGATTTTACCTTGTTCTTTAAGTTTGGTTTTAGAAAACCTCACTTTATCTGGAAAATTAAATATTTGAACTAAAGAGGGGTAAAATTTTTATTGAATACCAAAGAGTATAGAGCAACAGAGGAAACAAAGAGCACTAAAGAGCTTTATCCTAGTCAACAAGTTGAGCCACCTTATGAGATATATTAGGGGGAAGCATCCTATGATCAACAATATTCCAATCCAGCGCATGCTCGAAAGCCCATTTAGCCAAGCAATCAGCCACACTATTCCACTCCTGAGGGATATGTAGAAAAGACACAGATTCCAGAGAATTGCATAACTGAATGATCTTTTGAATAACCAGAGCCAAATGCCAATCCACATCCACAAGGTTTTGTCTATTCAATAAATTCACTACCACCTATAATTGTGTCTCATAGGTAATTCTTCTCTAGCCACGTTGACAACACTGTTCCACTGCAACCAAGATAGCAAGGGCTTCCATGAGGTTATTTGTATGGTAACCCTTGTAGATAGAGAATAGAAACTGAACATCACCAGAGCTATCATGCCCAACTCCCCCAATGCCAACCAGTCCAAGATTTCCCCGAGAAGAACCATCAGTACTAATTTTAAGAACTCGAGACTGGGGAGGAGTCCAATGCCCCTCACGATTAACACTATTTCAATACATGGTTATGTTCTAATTAATTGAATAAAAAAATCTCATGAATGTTTTAAACCAAAATTAACATCAAGCTCTTAGTAGCTCAAAAGGAATTCATGAGAAGTAAATTCAACCACAAAAAAATGAAAAAAAAGGAAATGGACCAGCAACAAAAACCTACTAGATTTTCTCTTTAGAATCATATTTTCACTCTAAGTTTATTATAGTTAAAAGGTATCATATGGAATATGAGATCTGGAAGAAATATTTGGTTCAAGGATGATTGTGTGATCAATCATGGGTCCTTATATTGTAAGGAAACTCAGGTGCGGAAACAGCTTCCTACGCTAATCTCTATAGGAAAGTATTGTGCAAATTATTTTAAATCCTTACAATTTCAGATTCGTTAACTAATTTAACAAAGATATTGCAACCACATACCATGCATACAGAAAAATAGAGAATGACACAAAGATATACCCTGGGGAAAACCTTACGGTAAAAAACCCCAGCACTCCAAAACCTGCACAATGTATTGATCAAAACTATTGCATCTTACAATACACTTGGAATGCAAGTTCTTTCAGAAGATTTCCAAAACCTTGAAGAAAAATCACGGCAGCATAAAATGTTTCAACAATACACTCACATCATCTCTCTTTGCAACCCTAAAAAATGCTTATATCACACGCTTCACTTTTTAGGGCTACTCCCAAAGATAACCGTATTAGGGTTTTACCATTGGGGAAGAGTGTATAGTACTCACATTTATCATTTTCCACATGTATTCACCTATCATTGAATCTTCCTAACATAGCTCTTACGTGTCATAGGAATCCGTCGTAACCATTTTAGCCATGATCTCCTTACACACAATTCAAGATGCCGACACATCAACATTATTTGCAAGAAATACATTTTACAAAACAAATAATAAGAATAGGAATTATCCAAGGTTGAGACACCTTATTCCTAACATATATAACTCTCTAGCTTTAGGATTTTTCAAGAAAGTATGTGTGAACAAATTTGGCATTTTTGTTTCTGATTACATTCATATTACCAAGGATCTTTCTCCTATTTAGCTTCTTTTGAATTCAATTTAGGTTTTATAGATTCATTCCTTCAAAAAGTTTTTTTGGGTGACTTTCTCTTCTCAGACCTTTTTAATGTCCTCTACGATCTCTTATCTTTGTTAATTTCTCTCTTCTCATCCTTTTTGAACTAGAGTTTTGAAATATCTCTATTAATTCATAAGATGCAATTTTTCTTTTAGACCCTACTTTAGAATAAATTTCTTTCTCTAGATGCTTCTTCATTATTCTCAAAACTATTCTATTGCTACAAGAAAATACCAATTTAACTACCATTCAAAAATTACCCTTTTTGAAAGATTTTCACAAAAAATGATTTTTTGCAATTTTTAATAATTTCTATAAAGAAAAAGCTACAAAAATTATATATGAAATTCTGAAAAGATCATATTAAATTCTGAAAAAGAAATAGAGAAAGTTGATTTTGAGGCATGGTAGCAAGTAAAAGTATAAGCCACCCAATCCAATCTTTACAGAGGATAGCCTTATTAAACAATTTAAACCTCCTTATACCCAAACCTCATTTGTGTTTTGGAGTACAAACTTTCTCCAAACTTACAAAATGTATTCAAGCTTTCTCCTCCAAGTCCAAAGAATTTTTATTTGGATTTATTCAGTCTTGTCTGCTACAATAGCATGGAATTTCTCATGGATAGAGAATAACTTCCCATTTTAAAACAATAAAGAAAAAAGTAATGAAATAATTAAAAAATTGCTTGGCATATATTAGAGAAAACGCTTCACTTAATAGTCGCACATTCTTGAAATTGCAAAACTTTCACATAGTAGAAAACGACCCATCTTCCAAAGTTTTTATGTAACTTTACTATTTATCTACAAAATCATCTGATTGGAAGAAAAATAGAATGTCATTTTCATTCAAGAGAGATAATAAATCATATGGTTAACTTCATATTCAAAAATTTGGAAAAAGATCCACAAGTATAATGTGGTCTCTATATGAAATTAGATAAAATTACTTTATTCAAAAATAAATAGTATTCATCTCAACACAAATATACCACCAAATTTTAACACAATAAATTAAATATTTTTGTTGTCACCACATATAGTACAATTAATTCTTTCATTCCAATATTTTAATACAAAACCCTTTTCCAATACTTTAGTATGAAAATTATTCTCAGTTGCACCTAAATAATTTTCATTTTCAAGATGGATTAACGATGTATAGTTAAAAATATAGATAATCAAAGACAACATACTTCATATTTAAAAATTGAGCACTAATATACATAGATAAGAGAGTACTTGTAGATGATCTACTTATATATAATAATGAAACTAGAACTATAATGATAATTAATGTTCTAGTATTTTTTATTAAGTCAGAAGGGAGGGTGTTAGAATAAGTGAGGGGGGGGGCGGGGTGAATCGGTGGCCTCAAAAATTAATCCAATAAACCAACCAAAACTTTATATCTCAAATATAAACCTCTAGTTATCTTCACTCCTACAAGATGTATGCCTTTAAATAATCTTATCAAATAACTACTGCTCGTAATATACTATTTATCCTTTTTCTAAAGTTTTACCGAATAGCAATTTTAGCCTTTACCAAAATACAGTAAATAACATAGTGTTTACCGATCAATCTTGTATTAGTAATGTGTATAGAAAAATATTAAAGAAATGAACCATATACACATTTGACACATGGATTTTTAACATGAAAACCTTGTTAAGGGAAAAACCACTTGGGACTGGTAACCCAAAATTTTCACTCTTCTGAAGTGATCTCACTGAAGAGCCAACCCTGTTAAAGGTTACAAAAACACTGTTAAGTGTGACCTTGATAGAGGATTTATCACTAATAGTTTATCACTTGACCTCACATTCACTGTTCTTTCAACATGAAAAGCTTTTGATACTCCTTGGGAGGTATCTCAATATATAAAGGATGGTTAGATCCTACTCTCTTAAGAGATTTTTTGAATTAATAGTTAAAATGAATCAATATATGATTTGTTCATAAATACAACTTAATATTGTAGATGTTCAGATATATTGTAAGCTCATAATACCTTTATGATCAATGTTTCTCTTCTATTCCTGTGCTCCACTTCTATCTCCTTGGTGAATGTTGTTTCTTCTTTGTTTCTCGGTGTCTACAAAAAACTTTAGCTCTGTTCTTCAGCTGGTACGATCAGGTCTGTATGAAGACTTCTATCTTCACCAGAATTCTCTTCAGCATTCCTCTGATGTTCCCCTATTTTTTATTAATTACTTGTCTCTTTATATAGACGTGATTTCACCGTTTCTTGTCCTTGTTTTCTTCTTTGATCACTTCTTAATATGTAAAGCTCTCCATGCTAGCTTTAGTTTTAATATGAAAATCTCTCCTTTTTTCATGGAATAAAACATGCTTGAAATATCCTTCTTATCTTTACCTTTTAACTAATCTATGAAAACAAAGTAATCAAATAGTTAACTCTATCTTTAGCTCCTGCTAGCTATGTTGTTTTTTCATTTTTGTAACTTCAACTCTCATATTTCAACACTTTAGTTATGCTTGGTGACTACTGCAGATATCTCAAGCATCAACTTCAGTTCTTCTTGGTGACAATTTCAGTTAGCTTGGTAATGCTTTCTTAGGTATCACTTTCTCGCGTAACACTGTCCATCGGGTAAACTGCAAACTTTTGTTTCTCAAGGTTCACTGTGCCTTGGGGTTTACTTTCACTCAGTGTACATGATTACCAATGACAAAAAAAAATTTCTTTTTGGATCTCTAAGTGTTGTGACCATATGAGTATGAGGAATCATATCATATTAAGTTGAGATAAATGAAAATAAAATACATTAACTGATTTAATGTCCTTCATTTACTTCCTGCATCTCGGTGATCATGAACTTTGTCATCTTCAAACATTCAATCAGTTATAGTTCATTAATCTCTCCCTTTGGCATTGATAGCAACATACTACATAATACTAATACAATATGAAATATATCAGTTATAGTTCATTAATCTCTACCAAACTTATTTTTTCTATAACCAATACAAATATCTCACTCTCGATAAGTTCTTCTAGCTTAGATTTGATTCTTGCAGAGTACTTTATTCATTCTTCATTCCCTTCACTAGATAGATATAGCAAATTTTGGTTCTGTCTCTCCCTTTGTTGTAGAATCGCTTCTCCCTTTTCTAGATAGATATGCAGTGTTAACTTTTCCAATTCTCTCCCTTAGATGGATGTTTCTTTGAATCTTTCTCTAATGTTTTCTCTCCCTTTGACCATTCCTCTCTTTGATGGATAGTTATTTTCTCTTTGAAAATAATATATTTCATTGAATATCTCTCTCCCTTTGACAACAATGTCAAACTCTTTTTTATTTATTTAATATATTCCTTGAATTTTTTTCCATCAATAGTATAGCTCTGTATTAGCCAACAATATCTCTAGTGTTCGGTGCAGATAAGTACCTTTCTATGTACTGATAGATCTTTGTAATCCATCTATTTTCTTGCATCAACATGGATGATTTTCTGATAATGTGTAGGCTGATGCATCCTCCATGTCAGCTTAGTGACCAATAGACAAGGGTCTGACCCCTAGTCTCTTCCTTAGGCACTCAAATATATCTTTAGGCAATGCCTTTGTGAATATGTCTGCTAATTGTTCTTTCGATTGCACATATTCCAGCATCACCTCTTTCTCTTAAACTTGTTCTCTTAAGTAATGATACTTGATAGTAATTTGCTTTGTCTTAGCATGCATGATAGGGTTCTTTGAAATGTTTATTACACTTGTATTATCACAAAAGATAATTACTATTTCAAGAATTTTCAGATTCATACCTTCGAGTAATTTCTTAATGCATGCAATGTTAGAGCAATTTGTAGCAACATACACATATTCTTCTTCTACAGTATATTGTGAGATGCATCCTTTATTCTTACTTATCCATGAGACAAGTTTGTCACCCATAAAGAATGCTCCTCCTGTTGTACTCTTTCTATCATGTAAGTTTCCAGCCCAATCTGTATAGACTTGAAGCTCAAATTTGCCTTCTCTTTTATACCACAGACCATAGTCTTTGGTATTCTTTGGATATCTCAGAATTATTTTGACAACAGTCATCTATGATTCTTTGGGATTAGCAGAGAATATTGCAATTATTCCAACTGCATGTGCTATATCTGGTCTAGTATGTACAACATACATTAGCTTTCCAATCATTGATCTATATAAGGTCTGATTTACCTTGGTTGACTTGTCTTCCTTTGTAAGCTTGCATTCGATTGCCATAGGTGTTCCAACTAGCTTGGAATATTCCATCTTGAATATCTTCAACACTTGCTTGATGTACTTGGATTGTGTGACATTAATGCCTGCATCTTGTTGAAGAATTTGTAGACCAAGAAAGAATTTGATCTCTCCAAACATTAACATTTCAAACTCTTTGCTCATTTCTTTGGAAAATTATTTGCATAACATATCATTACCTCCAAATATGATATCATCAACAAATATTTTAGCAATCAAAATGTTAGATCATCAGTATCTTCTTTTAAATATAGATTACTATTTTCACTTGTTCTTACAACTCAAATACTTATGAGATAAGAGTGAGGTATTTCATACCATCTTTCATACTTATGAGATAAGACTTCAATTACCATCATTATTTGAAAGTGAAGTCTTTCAGACCATCATCATTATTACCACTTTCAATTACCAGAATGTATCTTCCCTTTCAATGATTTTGTTAGAGGATTTGTTAAGACATTTATAAGCCTTGCTTTTGGTAGAATAACCTAGAAATATTCCTTCTTCACCTTTGGAGTAAAGCTTTCCATTTCTATCATCTTTCAAAATATAGCATTGACTTCCAAAAAATCTATAGTAACTTACATTGGGTGTGTATCCATACCATAGCTCATAAAGTGTCTTATTGGTTTCTTTCTTCAATTGAACTCTGTTTAAAGTGTAGACAATAGTAATGATAGCTTCTCTCCAGAATATTTGTGTGATACATGTTTGAATCATCAGTGTTCTGGCACAATCAATAATTGATTTTTTCCTTCTCTCAGCAATCCAATTTTGTTGTGGTGTTCTCAGTGTAGAAACCTGT
The DNA here is from genome assembly GCA_018584345.1 of Thuja plicata. Lineage (NCBI taxonomy): Eukaryota > Viridiplantae > Streptophyta > Pinopsida > Cupressales > Cupressaceae > Thuja > Thuja plicata. Next base: position 157,411 of record MU223336.1, on the reverse strand, counting down.
CTTTGAATTCCATGCTCATTACAAAACTTAGTGAATTCATCATAAATAAATTCTCCTCCTCTATCTAACCTTAGAAATTTAAGTTTCTTTCCACTTTGTTTTTCCACTATAGATTTATACCATTTAAACATCTTGAATGCTTTTGATTTCTCTTTTAAGAACATAACAATCATCATTCTAGAATAATCATCAACAAAGAGAATGAAGTATTTATCACCATAGTAACTCTTTTTTTCATTGGTCCACATAGGTCAGTATGGACTAATTCCAGAATAGCATTAGATGTGTAGGTTTTTCTCTTGAAACTAGAATTTTTCATTTTACCTTTTTGACAATTCTTACACATGACATGGTCAAGATTTGACATGTTGCATAAGCCTCTTACTTTCCTTTTATTGCTTATCCTAATTATGTTGTCAAAATTCACATGACATAACCTTTTATGCCATAATCATATGTCTTCATTTCTAGCCATTAAACAAATGGTGTTAATATCATCAAGATAGAATAGGTCACCTTTTGTCTATTCACCAGTTCTGATCAACCTTCCTAATTCATTAAAGATATTTTCCTTTTTTTTCTCAAATGCAACTCGGTGACCTATGTTATTCAGTTGTGAAACACTCAATAGATTATAGTTAAGTCCTTTCACCCAATATGCATTTTCACATATGATCAGATTATTCAGCATTATGGTTCCTTTACCTTCAACCAGACAAGGTGAGTACCCATTCTTACTAATCCACCATTATAATATTCAAAAGTTTCAAAGTTTTCCTTATCTCTAGTCATGTGGTGAGTACAACCACTATCAATAATCTAGACATCATTTTTACTAACCTTAGATATGAGTGGAGTCTTAACATACCTTTCTTCTTCATCTGAATCATCCTTCATAGCAACAAATACCACCACAATATCTTCAGCAGATTCGGTGTTAGTATTTCTAGATTTGTTCTTAGTCAGGTAACAAGATTTCTTCCCTTTGTCCTTTTAGTCTTAGTTATCTCTTCTGTCAGATTGTCTATTTCTTTTGTAATCTCAGTCATCACCTCTATCAAACTTATTTTCATATGATCTGTCATTACTTCTATCATCTTTCCTTTTGTTAGGACATCTAGAAGCAAAGTGTCCAATCTCTTTAAAATTAAAACAAACAAGTAGTAGTTTACCTTTGTATCTACCTTTGCCTCTCTAAAATCTTTTAGCCATTAGTGCTTCAATCTCATCAAGTTCTTGGTCATCACTATCACTTTCACTATCATTTCTCATAGTGTGTTTATGACTTCACTTACTTATATTCAAAGAAGATTTGAATGCAGACTCAATATATGGTAAGACATTATTTTCAAAGTTATTCATCTCAAATGAAATAAGTCTACCAATCAAACTATCTAGAGTAACATTTTTATTTTCTACTCCTCTTATTTCTTATATAGGAGATACTCTAATAGCATAAGGGTGATACCACAATAGTGGGTTACACTTTTTTGGAGGAAGAAAATTTTCACAAAATCCATGAGGTGGAAAATTTAGTCGGTTACTTTCGATAGAAAGTACCCGATTATTTCAATGGAAACATTCTTATTTTTGACCAAAACTACCTTTTTGCCTAGTTTCAATCGAAACTAACTTAGTTTCTAACTTAGTTTCTATCGAAACTAAGCTATTTTTGATCAAAACTAACCAGTGAATATTTTGGTGGGTTTCAACCCATGCCAAAATTAAACTAAGAAATTACATTTCATTGAAATTATTTTTTATCGAAACTAATTAGTTTCAATCGAAAGTACTTTCTATCAAAACTCTCTAAACAGAGGCCGTTTCCAAAGGCTAACAAAAATATATAGTTTTCATGGCTTTGGGGCTCAAGCATGGGGCTCAAATGGAAGAATAGGGAGGTTTCCTTTTGCATCACACAAGTACTCTGAATGAGCTTTCTAGCGAATATATATTTGACAATTTTTGAATTAATTAGGTCTATGTTTATTGGCGTGCATCGAATATAGGTTTTTTATCGAATATAAACATCCAAGTTTGACGTTCAATGAAAAATAGTATAAAAGAGAAAAAATATTTTGAAAATAACAGTGCCCTCTGGCTTCAAGTCTACTTTCTATAAAAATATAATAATTTTAATTTTGATAAATACACAAGTTATCAGCTACGTAGTCAAGGTATGTCAAAATTATGGTTGAATCTACTTCAAACATTCATAAATTATGCAATAATCATGATAATTTCATCAAACCAATTGCATGCCCTCCATATGGATGTTAAAAAACCAAATTTGAAAGAATCGTATTGATATCTATTTTCAAAAAAAAGTTATGTTATACGAAGTCATTGTACCTTTTTGAAAATGACATTTTCAGAAACATAGCAGTTTTAGTGGGAGAAAAAAAAAGCCATTAAAATGAATTCAAAAAAAAATTAAAAAGATATATTTAGAATCTAGACAGAAAATTCTAAAAGACTCTAGTTTACTTCATCTTCCGATTTCAAACAGTTTAACGACAATATGCATCTAAATGTGAAAGTTTTTCTCAAAATGTAGACTTCAATGTATATTTAGGCAAAAAAGTGTAACCCACTATTGTGGTATCACCCATAAATAGAATGTAAGGTTCTTAGAATTTTACTTACCACCGTTTCTTCTTAAAGTACACCTCCTACTCCTTGGATAGAATTTATAACCTCTTTGATTCTACTAATATATTGAGTGATGTTTTCTCCTTTCAATCTTAGCTCATCAAACTTTCCTCTTAGGCTTTCAGCTTTATCCCTCAATACATTTGTATCTCCTACATGTAATAGCTTCAATTTTTCCCACATTTACTTTGCAGTGGTGCATGATTTGACATCTTCAAATTCAACATTAAAGAGTGAGGAAGCAAGTTCTATCATCATAGAGTTGTGTTCATTTCTCTCTCTCAATTGATCAACTGTCAGAGGTCCATTAGGTAACATATATTCAGTATTTAGGTACTGAGTAACATCATTTTCAATACTTGATAGGTGGATTCTTATCTTTCTTTTCCATGATGTAAAGTTGTCCTTGTTCAACTTAGGCACATCCCTTTTTTCTCATCTTGTGATCTTTAGCTTAGGTTGTTAAACCTTCCTTTCAAGCACACAAGCTCTAATACCAATTGTTAGAATAACTGAGAGGGGGCGGGAAGTGAATCAGTGGCCTAAAAAATTAATCTAATAAACCAACCAAAACTTTATATCTCAAATATAAACCTCTATTTACCTTCATTCCTACAAGAGCTATGCCTTTAAATAATCTTACCAAATAACTACTGCTCAGACTATACTATTTATCCTTTTTCTTAAGCTTTACTGAATAATAGTTTTAGCCTTTACCAAAATACAGTAAATAACTTAGTGTTTACTGATCAATCCTGTTAAATAATAATGTGTAAAGAAAAATATTAAAGAAGTGAACCATATACACATTTGACATGTGGATTTTTAATGTGGAAACCCTGTTAAGGGAAAAACCACTTGGGACTAGTAACCCAAAATTTTCACTCTTCTAAAGTGAGCTCAGTGAAGAGCCAACCCTGTTAAAGGTTACTAACACACTATTAAGTGCAACCTTGTTAGAGGATTTATCACTAATAGTTTATCACTTGACCTCGCATTCACTATGTTGTCAACATGAAAACCTTTTGATACTCCTTGGGATGTATCTCAATATATAAAGGATGGTTAGATCCTACTCTATAAAGAGATTTTTTAAATCAATGGTTAAAATGAATCAATATATGATTTGTTCATAAATAAAAATTAATCTTGTAGATTTTTAGATCTATTTTAAGCTCATAATACCTTTGAGATCAATGTTTCTCTTTTGTTCCTTTTCTTCACTTCTTTCTACTTAGTGAATGTTGTTGCTTCTTTGTTGCTCGGTGTCTGCAGAAAACTTTAGCTCTATTCTTTAACTTGTATGATCAGGTCTGTATGAAGACTTCTATCTTCACCAGAATTATCTTCAACATTCCTCTTATTTTCCCCCATTTGTTATGAATTACTTGTCTCTTTATATATAGACATGATTTCATCATTTCTTGTCCTTGTTTTCTTCGTTGATCACTTCTTGATCCGTAAATCTCGCCATGCTAGATTTAGTTTTAATTCGCAAATATCTCATTATTTAATGGAATAAAACATGCTTGAAATCCCCTTCTTATCTTTAGCTTTTAACTGATCGATGAAAAAAAAAATCAAACAGTTAACTCTATCTTTAGGTCCCTCCAGCTAAGTTGTTTTGTTGTTTTCCTAACTTTAGTTCTCGTCGATTAATAGTTCACTTGTGCTTGGTGACTAATGTAGATAGCTCGGGCATCAACTTCAGTTCTATTCGGTGACAACTATAGTTATCTTGGTAATGCTTTCTCAAGTAACACTATCGATCGGGTAAATTGTGAACTTCTGTTTCTCGGGGTTCACTATCCCTCAGGGTTTATTGTCACTCGGTGTATATGATTACCGAGGAAAAAAACTTTGTGTTTTTGGATCTTTAAGTGTTGTGACAATATGATCATTAGTATCATATCATATTAAGTTGACATCAATGAAAATACAATACATTAACTGATTTAATGTCTTGCATTTACTTCCTACATCTCGGTGATCATCAACTTTGTCATCTTAAAACATTCAATCAATTATAGTTCATCATAGGGGGCATTGAACCCTAACAATAAGTTAATTCAAAATACCACAACTAGGCCATTACAACCTGAAGACACAAAACCCTTGCTCTAAAACTTTAAAATTTAATCATTAAGTTGTAATAAAACCCACTGTCATTATCCTTATGACTACTACCCCTATCCTTGAAAGCATGAAAATATTAGTACTAAATCAACATCAAAAGGCTATATCTCTGATATTTTGAGTACACATCAATATTAACCATACAACCCATACTAGCCTAGAAGACCATTCAGTCTTTCAAAAACATCGATACTATACTAGTTGCATTCTTTAAAAAAAAAAGCTAAAGTATTACTAGTAGCACAACCTGTAAAGAACATAAAATGGAATAAAAGGAGGAAAAAAACACCATATTTTTACTTCCTTGGTAGAATCTCCATGGGTAATAGTCTCTTGATTCATTGATAGATGCTACAAATTGATAGTCTAGTCCTCAAACTTAACATTATGTTCATCCTCACCCATTTCCTGGCTATGATAAACATATTTTTCTTTCTTTGAATTCTTCTTTATTTTTCTTTGTCATGAAAAAATGCATGTAATATATTTGTGCATCATACCATCTATAATCCTTCAAAGAGAACACATTTCATTTCCCAAATGTTGTTTTTTTTTAACTAAGGAAGCAACAATTTCGTCCAGTGTTAGAACCTTATTCAGTAGATCTTTGACTTGCTCATGAAGATGGAGATAATTCTCCTTTCTAGTAGCATGATTTAATGAAGGGGGGGTAACATTTATATTTTCTTCCTTGTTATGAATAGGGTGGCACAAAACCTATCCATGATACCATCATAATCATTGAAAGTAATAGTTATTTCCAAGGGCCTCTTTTTATTCTCCTTGCTACAATCAACATCTTTACCCTCATAATCCTTGTCATAATAAAAATAAGTAGTGTCCCCATTTTTGGGTTCATAATCAAAGTTAGTTTCTGGGACAATCTCGTCCATGATATTTTTACCTCTAAATTCCTTGTTTAGAAGATGGCAAAACCACCCTTCCCCAAAACTCACATCATGCTCTAGTGTTATTTTTAGATTAAGGTTTTTCTTTTATTTTCCATAAACATAATATATTTAATGATATGTTTGGGATCTTCTTAAAATTTATTATTATTATTTTCTTTACTTCATCCTTCAAAATTCCCTTTCAATATAGTTGGAAATTCTCTTATAAATATGATTGGAAATCCTTTTCCAAGTACTAATGTGTTGCATAGGACTAAGGAGATGAAAAATATAATAAGTGGCAATCTTGAATATCATCAACGAGGATGGTTTGGGCTATTAATTTTGTTGATGTGTGAAAGTGTATAGATTTTTCTTGGATATGGATAGATTTTGCATTTTTAGACTTTGATTAATGATATATTTTTGTGTGCTAACAAAGAGTCAGCCGTGAGTAGTAGTGGCAAGGATTTTACCAGGATAAACTTATTTTTAAAGTGAAAAAAATTACACATATTAATATAATAATTCAAAAGTATTTTACAATAATAATAAGACATGAAATGCAATGACCTGCATTTTTTTAATAAATTTAATATATCCAAAGTAATTAAGATAAATAAATATAGTTAAGATATAACACTATTTAAGATATATATATTAGTTATAAATATTGGTTATAAGAAAACATGGTGCATCTAATGTGTTTTTAAGACTCTCTCTCTCTCTCTCTCTATTATTTGGTATCTCCCCTTCTCCCTTCCTCCCCTCTCTAGGTCATCACATGTATTATGTTGGGACTGATTGAAAGACCCAGGGAAAGGGGAGATAGGGAGGTTGAGGGGAGAGAGAGAAAAGAAAATGAAACAGTTCATGAAGGGAGTGGTAAATGGGGATGGAGAGAAAATTTGATATGGAAGGGGAGATCTAGAGAGGGGAAAGATGGAGAGGTGAGAGACATAGCGGGGGAGAGAGACAAGTGAGATAGATAGAGGGGGATAGGAGATGATAAATATGATGATCTAGAGAGAGAGAGAGAGAGAGAGAGAGAGAGAGAGAGAGAGAGGGGTNAGGAGAGGATAAATATGATGATCTAGAGAGAGAGAGAGAGAGAGAGAGAGAGAGAGAGAGAGAGAGGTGTTTAGTTAATGGAAACATATATAAGTTTTTAACTAAAGTTGAAATCTTTAAATGTGGTAAACTAGGACATATCACAAGATTGTTCAAATAATTCATGTTAAAATAGTCTAATTTTGTTCCTAAAAACTTTGGAAGCCTAAAAAGGTTTCTATAAGTGCTCAGTCATGTCACTTTTCTAATATAGAGGATGTTTGGATGTTTGATAGTGGATGTTCTCACCATTTAACTGGTGATAAAAACAATTTTATAGAACTCAAACTATTTGATGTTTGATGAGTTAGATTTGGTGAAAATAAATATTTTCAAATTAAATGGTCAGGTACTATTTTACTTAATTATACTCCACTTAGTAGTGTTTATTATGTTGAAGGAATGATACATCATTTTTTAAGTGTATGTCAGGTTTGTCAGCAATATATTACAGTTATCTTTTCACATCTAAATTGCAAAATCATGGAGTGAATGAGAAAAATGATTTCTACTATAATCAAGACTAAAGGAAATATTTATAGTTTACAACGTGTTCAAACAGAACCAAATTATAAAATATCTTTGGTAAGTGAGATAGGTGCATATTATGAAAAGATAGGCAGTTGAGTGTCAGAATACCACAAATGAGTTGGATAGCACAAACACATATCTTTCCACAAAAATAGAAGAAGATTTAAGGGAAGAATTGAATTTGAGACAACGACTTGCCAAAAAGTATAAACAACAAGATAGTGATATTTCTTGGTTAATAGAAAAATTAGCTAAATATGTTGAAAAATCAAATTTTCTAAAAGAACATACATGGAATATGAAGATTTATTTGATATTAGATAGTTCATATCAAAAGGTTCATGTATTTCATTCAGACCAAAACATAAAGTGGTTTTCTATCATGTGATTACTTAAGTATTGTTACAATTTTTATTATTGAAATCCTTGTCGGGTTTGTTAACTGTGAACTCAAGTGTATGAATTAATTCTTGAGGGTTTTTTTGTTCATCTTTATACCAAATGGTTTATTTTATGTTTCTATCATATGATTTTTTTTATCATTTCAAAATGTTTTCAACAATTAGGTTACACTCTCTATTACCCTAACCTGACATGTTTACTATCGTTACCATATATGTCGAGGGTTACTGGGAAATTATGATCTTCTTTTACTCATGGATTTGATACATGTTTTTGGTCTTCATTCTTTTATTTTTCATACATGTATAAACATTTCAAAAATGTTTAAAGTCATGTCATTCATGCATGTCACACCCAAGTATAGTGAGTTTTTATTATCATATTTATTCAATTGATATACATGTGTTATTGGTTTCTATTGTATCAAAGTTATGTTTGCATCATATATGCATGGCATTTTTTTGTTATACCCAAGTGTGAGTCATAGTTGAGTTTGTGGAAAGGGTAATATGGCTTGATCATGGTTTGGTTTAAGATCTAGTTTCATAAAGATTTTGGTAACATCGGTTAAGTTTCCTAGTTTCAAAAAGAATCTATGATAGGAATTAAAGTTAGAATAAGAATTGTTTATTTTTCAAAAGATACAGAGATGGACATTCTATATTGTTTATTTGGTCAAAAAATCAGTACTACTATGACAAAGATATATTTATTGTTTATATCAAAAAGCATGACATTAAAAGTGTTTTGATTAAGGATTAGTAATCAGTGATAATTTATGATTTTGAATCAGAAGCATAATATGGAAACATGTTTACATGTTATGAGACATTTGCAATCAGTTGCAATGAGTTCCTTGATCAGTTTTTGAATAAGTTTTGTTATCCTATATATTGAGCAATAAAAGATTGAGGAATTATGCAGACACAAAGGGATTTTGGTTTTTAATGAAATACATTTATGTTAGTTGTGCACAATTAGATATAATGATAAAAAATATCTGATTGAGGTTTGTATCATAGATTGTTTAACAAAATGTTTCATTTATGTTCAATGATGTATGGTAATGGGTTGTGGTAACTATACAAGATCAGGCTTTCTGACTCTGTATGTATGGAAAGTTGTAACGAGTTGTAAAAGCTAGTAAGGCATAAAAGACTATCAGTGAGATAGTATTTTCAATGAGATAGTTGTAGATCCAATGAGTTAGATTGTAAAATGATATTTTGGATTAAGCCAGTGAGGCACTTCAAGTGGTTTTATTCCCCAAAAGAGTTTCCACTCAAGACATATCTTTTGTTACAATTTTATGTACATGTCTTGTTTTATATTATGTCTCCATTCAGTTTACTTTAGTAATTGTTTTTATTAGCTTTAATAATTGATCCATTGTTCTATATCACTGAGTCACCCCTCCTCTCATTGATATTGTACTTGAACAACCTTCTCATGCCACTATCCTCTATTGATGCACACCATGATAGGTCATCACCAAAAAAATTACTTCCCAATAGCCAATACAAGAAAAAATTAATATTTTCTTGGATTGCATATCCAACCCACTTCCTATGTTTTATTTGAATCTTTTTGGAATGTTTTTCACTTCCCCCTCTAAGAAGGAGCGCAACCTTCACACTAGGTTCTACAAAGACTTCTTTAGTATTAAATTGTGTTCAACGTCTACAATTTAATTTGAATTACAAGAGTGCATCATAAAAAAATAGTAAACACCTTTGTAGACCTATTTTAACTATTTGGTACCCATTAATGGAAAGGTGCAATTAAATTACATCAACATGTGTATATATATATATATATATATATTGCTAAGCATTGCAATGATGATGCATTTATTGAAAATATTCCTTTGTCTAGAAATCACTACTAGGTTGCATTAGGACCAAAAACCACTGCTTACTACACATAACAATGCTCTTAACATGGATATCTCAATATATTTTCAAAAACATGCGTACAACACATCCAATATTGGTTGAACAACAACAAAGGCACATTGTTATCCAAAAGCAGTTTTAGTGTTCAACTATGGTCAGGTCCACAATTTTTTTAGAATCGATAAATTGTAACATAATCAAATACAAAATTCTGTTTTTTAAGTGTGTATCCTTATTTTCTAGCACCTAGAATGAAGTTGCAATGTAATTCCATCAAATATGTATAATTATTTTTTACTATTTCATGCCTCCACTCCTTTTTGTCTAATGGTGATGAAACATGAATTTTCAAAATCATTTCTCATGTTGAATTAGGGTGCATTTCATAATTCTCTTAGAATTGTTAAATTGAAACATAACCCAACATGAAATTCTTTCCAGACCACATCTCATCATTTTCAATGTAACACCCTGCTACGAAACTCGAGAGGAAAATATAAATTTACTATAGAATATGGCACAATTTTATTTTGTAGACAATTATAATGTTTCCAACTTAACATAATGATACACATAAAGAAACAAATTAAATTATACATTATATCAACAATATGCATAAGTACTAAACATCCAAAACATTACACTATGTCCTCTTAGGTTCCCTGGCATCGCAACAAAGAAATAAATAAATAGATAGATAAAACTAATAAACCATTATGCGATATTTCACAAAGTTAACATCAATAAACTATATTCATTTAATCCTCAAAACCATATATTCCAAATCGATCACATGATAATATATGAGTGCATAATGATAGTCGATACCAATATCAATTTATCCAGTTTTAATCATTACATTTGAATAAATCATCGATACACATTTACAATCAATTGACAAGGGTACACATTTATAATGCCAAGATTTATAATACATGATATGATCCAAGGTAAAATAATAATCATCTACCATGAAGCTCTAATGACTTTACATTTAAGATGCATAATATATGCATTATGATAACAAAAAAATAGTGAAACTTGATGGAAAAAATATTGACCACCCATCCACATAAAACCTTGAGGCCCACCCCACTGAGCTAGGAGATAGACATAAGGTCCCTCACCATAAAAGAAACACAAGACAAGGTAAAAAAACAAAATACAAAAATCACACAAAGAAACCAAGGGATTCATTAGGGTCACAACAAGGAATACATGCTAGATACCAAGAAGGATATCATGAGATACCAAAGGTGAATAACAAGGGAAGGGTAAGTGCAAGAAGTTGGGTACCAATTTGGCAGAAGTCTTGTGGACTTGAAAAATGCCACTAGAAATGGGCACTCATTTTGAAAAAAATGGGCGCCCGATTTAGGCTTAGACGCTTGATCCAAAAATTCAAAAAATGGGTGCCTTTTTTTTCAAAATGGGTGCCCGTTTCTATTTTTGTTAAAAATTATGCCTACAAACTCATTTTTACATGCTGATTTATTATATTTAAAAATCGGGTACACATTTCTAAACATGTGCCCATTTTTTTAAAAGTTGAATTTACAAGCCACCCTTTGGATTGGATTTCAGTTCAAGATAGGCTTGGTGGGACCAAGCTTATGCTTGGACCTCCAAAATTATGGCTAAGGCATTGAAATATCAGATTTCTACCTTGCCATAATGTTTTGAGGGCCTTCATAATCAATTTTTTTTATGAAATGAAAAACCATTACAGTTCTTACTGTTCAGATTTCAAAAATATAAATTTCATAGTTATATGATCAATTTATTATTTTTTTAGTATTTATTAATCAAAAGTGGTACCTAAACTTAAAATAGTGAGGTTCAGTAAAACTTTAATAACTTTATATTTTTAAGTTTTTTTTGAAAATAAATTATATGACATCAATCTACAAAGAATTTTTTTGAAGATAAAAAATAATTTTGAAAAAATGTAAAATTTTCATCAAATTATGGTGGCCGTACACCTGAGGTTTCAAAATTATACTTTACAGTCAATTAAAAATTAGTTAAAAAAAATTCAATTAAAAAAAGAAAAAATATGGTCATCAATCTTTGGTGTCTTACGTATCTTTCCCTAGAAGGAATCACAAAAAATCATTTATTTATGTCAACATATGGTGGTCATACATGATTGACCTTATGGAAAGACATGTTGTCAATTATTGCCAAAACACTTAGTCATTTACATGATTACAGTATTGACCAAGCCAATAGCTTGATGTTTTACCTGAGCTAAGAAGTTGCAGTGTCGACTGAGAAGATAGTTTAGAACAGTATCCTCTGAGTCACTAGTGTTACCCGAGTTATCATCTTTGAGTGATGAATGTGACCCAAGCACCTAGTGTTAACCAAGTTCCAGTGTTGCCAATTCACCATGTCGCCCGAGTGTCAGTGTATCAACCGATTGGATTACTGGACCCGAGCATCAGCATTGGGCCGACTTAGTTCATATTGTTAATACTATTTTATATGATAATATCTGACTTGCATAGGTAATTCATTTGGATAAGGTATATATGTAGGATACTTTGTTTATCCAAATATGTGTAATTTAGAATGGATATATGAATGCAAATATGAAGTGGCAGATTGATTAGAAGGCTACAACAGTATAAAGGAACAACAAAGATTCATCTATCACATTCAGACCTGATCAATATTATTTCAAAGGATCTTATTCAACAAATTAGAGTGGCATATCATATCATTCACTGGTTCATCCTAACAGGTGTATCAGAAAAATCCTTTAATAGGGTGGACTTAACAGTCCTTATCAAATATCCTAATAGAGTGCATACTTTATTGTATTGTATAAATTCTTTCACAAGGTGGACCTAACAGTCCTTATTGCTCCTAACAGGACATGCCATCAGAAGTGGTCAATTGTAAACCTTAACCGACCAAATTTATTGTTGCAGTACTAAAACTTGTGGGTACCATCCCGACCCCATTTTTAGTTTCTATTTGGAAGATTTTTGGGTAACCAAATATTGTGTCAAGTGTTATGAATGGTTATTAATTTTCTATTCCATGCATGCAATTAGATTAGCTAATCTAATAAAGGATAAAAGAGAATAAGTTTTATTGGTTCTTGATTCAACCCANCCCCCCCCCCCCCCCCATCTAGGTCACTTAGACTACAATATATTTCCAACAATAGGTATCAGAAGTAAGCATGGATTAGTTGATAGAGAAAAATCAATTCAGACATCATGGACATAATAGATTAGGTTATACTAAACAAGGTGAAACCTCACAACAAGGAACTCAAAAGAACATGAAACCTACTTTTAATCATTATGGTAGGCTAGGGCACACAACAAATAAGTGTTGAAGCAATGTAAAGTTAAAATTTAATGGAAAATGCTACACGTGAAACAAACATGGATATAGGGCAACAGAATGCACTAAGAAACCTACGTTTGAAGGAAAATGTTTCAATTGTAACAAACAAGGTCACAAGTCTTCCTAGTGCAAAATTAAGAAAACCCTACTGAACAATTAGCTAAAGCAATTTTCGGTTGGGGTTACAACACATGGAGTAGATGTTATCATTGTGGTGAATATGGGCACATTGGTGCAAATTGTGCAAAGACTCATCTCAGTAAAAGGAATCCTACTAAGAGATGTTATGTGTGTAAACAGCTCGGTCATCTAAGAAAGAATTTCATGAACAAAGAAAAAGTGGATACTGGTTTTGAGAAAGGCAAAGCAAAAGTTTTTGAAATAAGAACTCAGATGAGTCAATAGTGGGTAAGTAAGACTCCTGATAATTCAGACCAAAACAATGAAGGATCAAATGAAACCGAATATAGTGAATTGGGTGGATCCACCATCTTCAAATAAATACATAAGGAGATAATTGGAACTATGCATACAAGCCATCATACACCAGTTCCAAATATGATAGCAAGTCCAAATATGCATATTGATGCACTAGGACACATTATGGTTCTAATCAAGTTAGGATCTCAGTTACAACCAAGCTACTTTAGTTTAATCAAGTTAAGTCAGGTTGAATGGTTTCAAAAATGCAAAGTTAGTTCTTTCCGAGCTTCCGATTAAGTCTGGGAGAACTACCCAAGCTATAACAACCACCATGTGCAGAGCATTTAATAAAAACTTTATGGTGAAAATTATCATAAATGATGAAATCAAAGGGTTACTATTTACAATTTAGAGAGTGATTAAGAGCTTATAGCAATTTTAGAGAGAATATGTGTTTGAAAGTCTTAGTTTCACTGAAGTTTAATCAATCCTCTGAGCATTATGACGTCTTCATCCAGCAGTAAGATTAAGAAGGGATCCGAGATGTTAGTAAGAAATGTTGTCTATGAACCGCCAAAGTTTCACCTTCATCCAACGATTATAGAGGAGACAAATCCTATGGGAGCCCATTCCTAAATTCCTCCTAAGGTACTGTTAATTCATGACATTTGAGCTTTCTATCATTGCAACATTCAATATCTAGGCACATTGGAGCTGAAAAAATCATATGATGCACTTTATGTAGATGAAAACCTGAAGCCAAAACACAAGCACCTCGAAGTCAAGGGTTTAACCCACATTTTGCATATGCTAAAGAGTTTCTAGATAAAGTGGATTAGGTTTGTTCTGAACTATGTTAATGACATGCATCTCTAGTTGGAGAAACTAGTGAAGATCACTAAGTTTATGGTACACTAAGTGATAGGGTACCCAATTCTTGACAAACCTAAAGCTACCAAAACCCTACCTCGAGATGACCTACCCAAGAAGACTACTACTGAGTGGGATGGAAGAGGTATGAATTTGAATGGAGTCACTGACATGGAACTAAAGTTTGGAATTTATCTGATTGCACACAAGATATACAGTTCTAGCTAACCAAACAGTGTACCATGTGAGGCTGTGGACTTGGCATTCAAAGTGGTCAAGAACAATCTATCATTTGACCTTGCCGAGTTGCTTCTCATCCAACTAAGAAAAAACATGGAGAGCATCTAGGCATCCAAGACCAATCCATGTAAGTTTGGGTCACTCTTGGTCTGCATATTCTTTTATTTTCAGAAGTTTTTCCCTTTAAAAGGAACAGTTCTATGGAAAAAGAATAGACCTATAGTCTATTAGATAAATGAATTTATAGAATAATTGGGAGATAACTTTGAAATCATCATGGATGCTTAATTTGAAATTTTTACAGAGAAAATGTAGAATAGATACAAAATTCCAAAAAAATTGGTAGATGACTATATGGATGACATATTCTTCCTAGTTATTATGACAAAGTATACATTCAGGCAGTCAAGCCTAGGGTTACATGGGTAAAACCTCTTGCATATGAGGTTAACATTGATGAGAACACCAAAGATCTCTACCCCTATCTTCACTATAAGAAAAATCCAAAAGATCTAGAAAAAAACCAATATTGCCTAAAGAAGATGATGAAGAGGATACAATTACCTTCAAGAAGCCACCACCTACATTTGAACAGAAGAGTGAATAATTGAAAGGAGGTAGTGGTATGAGATCTCTCAAATAATTGAAGTATATGTTTGCATTAGTTGAGAAAATGGCTAGATATGATCCATCTGAATTGAAAATCCATATGACTAAAGACCTTCTCAAGGCAATCACCATTCATTAGCACAATGCAGTTCAGATTGCAAAGGACATTAGAAAGAAAACCTTGAAGCAAGTCATGCCTAGTATGACTGATAAATAGGTAAAATATGCTATGACTAAGTATAAGAGTAATCACACTCCAAGGTTTAGGAATTTTCAAATCTTGAGCAAGAAAATAGAGGATGTTGTGCAGTCTGCAACAAAGATATGGAAGTCATTTTTTGTTGATAAGGGAGATCATAAGATAGAAGAACAAAGTATCGACCCTCATGTACAGGTTAGAGATGAAGTGTTACCTAAGGTTTAGACCATTGAAGAATCCAACACTAAATAGATAGCAGTAGAAGTGATGGCATCCCTGCCCCAATCACCTATTCAGAGTATCTTATCTTTGAGCAAGGAAAGACCACAAAGTCTATGTCAGGACTAGTAGGAACCGAGCATCAGGCTCTACCTACTACTGGGCCAATCTAAACCAAGTCAAAAAAGGACACTATAAATTTTTCTATAATTATCAATAATTCTATAGTTGGTGCATTAAAAGTTAATGAATTACTCCAATTGAACACTGAGGATAAGGATGAGCATGGAAAAGATAAGGATGATGTTGGAAAAGGTAAGGAAATCATTCCTTCACCTAATCCCAAGGTTGAGGGTAAAGAAAAGGAAAAAATAACTGATGATGTTGACCTTGAGGAAGATATTATGATTCCAAATTGGTATATTTATAACCTAACAACTGAGCAGATGGACATCCTTGGGGAGCTATGGAAGAAAAGAGTAAAATAAAAGAAGCTCCAAGCAGAGAAGAAAATGAACAAAGTTCTATAGGACATCAAAGGTATTTTCCTGGATTCACTAGAGACTTTAATCAATGAGGATGAATCTATAATGGACCAACTTGTTGACATGTCCACAAGTTTAATCATGATCATAGTGGATAGGAGAAATTACTGCAAAAGGCAGAAAGAAAATTTGAGAATAAGGTTCTAGAGAATGTTGTAGGAAAGATTGTAATAGATCAAGTAAAGCTAAAAACTATCATTAGCTCTTTAGAAACCACTGTAAATAATGTTGTGGCATTATTTTTAAAGTTGAGTGACACTTCTAACTTTACCATGGAAATAAAAGACAAGCTGACCAAGGTTGACACTGATTGGAAGGCAAGTGAAAACCAGTTGGCACTTAATCCTAGTTCAAGTTCAGCACATTTTGTAAAGATCAAGTATCTGATAATCTACAGGCAGAGCTACTAAGGGAAGAAGCAAGAACAAGGGAATCGCTAACAACTATACATATCCAACTCCTTCCTCATATGGATGTCATGTAAACACATATTTCTCATGCAAAGACACTCATACATGATAAAAAAAAATTAGTTGCAGATCTTATGATGGAGTTGTTTGCAAAAATTGAGATTGAGTTGCACATCCTAAAGGTGTTGCAAGAAAATTGGGACAATACTTTGTGTCAAATTTTGAAGGTACATTGTGATTTCCTTTCCTATTTTGGTATTTCCTTGTAGATATACTTTTTGGCATTTGTATCAAAAACAAGGGGGGAAGTTATTGTAACCGAGTTGTAGAGCAGTAGTGAAAACTGAGTAAGTACCCAAGGACATGGTAAGGGGGAGTTTTGACTTAGCAGTTTGATCATAATTTTTGGTATGATAAGTGTTTTTGTCACTAATGCCAAAGGGGGAGATTGTTGACCTTATGGAAAGACATGTTGGCACTTAGTGCCAAAACACTTAGTAATTTTTATGATTACAGTGTTGACAGAGCCAACATCTTGAAATGATTTGGTGCAAGAGGAGTCACCTAATGAAGCTAAAAGGTAAGGAAATATCATGATCCAAAGGATACTATTGAGTGAAAAAGATAAGCAAGATCCGGTCAGGAAAAGTTTGTTCAAGACCATATGTAGAGTTGCAGACAAAGTTTGGAAGGTCATTCTTGATAGTGGAAGCTTAGAGAATCTGGCATCAGAGGAAATGGTCACCAAGTTGCAGTTGGAAAGGATGAAGCATCTGAAGCCCTATCAGATCTCATAGATCAAGGATGAGCACACATTAATGGTGAGTGACCAATGTTTTGTGAATATGATAATTGGAAATTATTATGATAAGGTCCTGTGTGATATTATGCCTATATATTATTGTCATATTTTGCTGGGTATACCTTGGCAATATGATAGACACACTATACATTATGGAAGATTAAATAGATATTCTATTTGGGTTGATGGTAAGAATAAAATTTTGTTAACTTTGGTTGAATAATCTGTTGGTGAGATATGTACATCTGTGAAATTTTGTCTAATGGAAGGTAGACAATTTGTTAAGGATTTGAAAAGAAATGATATATGTTATGCTTTGATTCCTAACAAACTAAGTAAGAATACATAAGATGACACTCTTGCAGAAGTTAAGAAATTACTCACTGAATACAATGAGATAATTTTAGATAATGTACCTGATGGTTTTCCGCCAATGAGAGATATCATTCCTTATATGGATCTGATTCCTGGAGCTAGTTTACCAAAAAAAGCACCACATCGGTTAACATCGACCAAGAATGAAGAGCTTAACTGACAAGTTCATGAATTTTTGAACAAAGGTTTGATCCGAGAATGTTTGAGTCCATGAGAAGTATCTGCTATGTTGGCACCTAAGAAGAATGGAGAATGGAAAATGTGCACTGATTCTAGAGAAATCAACAAGATCACAGTAAAGTATAGGTTTCCTATACCGAGAATGGATGACATAATGAATTGTTTTAGTGGAGAAAGATATTTTACCAAAATTGATTTGAATAGTGGATATCATAAGATCAGAATTAGAGAAGGTGATGAATGGAAGACTGCTTTCAACACAAAGGAAGGTTTGTATGAGTGGTTGGTTATGCCTTTTGGTTTAACTAATGCACCGAGTACTTTTATGAGGTTAATGAATGAAGTTTTGAAGAAATTTTTGAATAAATGTGTGATTGTATACTTGGATGATATTCTGATATTCAGTAAGAATATAGAACAAAATTTGATGCATATAAGACAATTTTGCAGAGATTGAAAGAGGAAAAGTGGCTAATAAATCTGAAAAAGTGTTCCTTCATTAAAGAAGAGCTTGCATATTTGGATTTTGTGATTTCAGTTGATGGTTTGAAGATGGATCCTTAGAACGTTGAAGCTATAATGAATTGGCATACACCTGAGAATGTTGGTGAGGTAAGATCATTTCATGGATTGGCAAGTTTTTACAGGAATTTTATCAGAAATTTTAGTTCTATTTGTAATGCTATGACTGAGACAATGAGAGGAGACAAAAGAGAATTCAAATGGACACATGGAGCTAAAAATAGTTTTGAGACCTTGAAACTGAAAGTTGTTGAACTACCTATGTTAGCATTACCTGATATCAATAAGGTATTTCATGTTGAATGTGATTCAAGTGGAAGTGCAATTGGAGCTGTGTTGAGTCAAGAAGGTAAACATGTTTCTTTCTTTAGTGAAAAGTTTAATGATGCTAAGAGGAAATATTTTGTTTATGATCAAGAGTTCTATGCTATTATTCAAGCTATGAAGAAGTGGAGACATTACTTAATGCTAAATGAATTTGTGTTTTAGACTGATCATAAGGCTTTACAGTATTCTGGTAGTCAGAATAAGTTGAATCAGAGACATATGAAATTGGTAGAGTATTTTTAGAGTTCCACATTTTTGATTAAGCATAAGAGTGGAGTTTCTAACAGATTTGTTGATGAATTGAGTAGAAGAAGATCTTTGTTGACTAAAATGAGAATTGAAGTTCTTGGTTATGATGATGTGAATCATTTGTATGAAAGTGATCCTGATTTTTATGACCAGTGGAGGATGTGCAGAGCACCTAGTTCAAATCAATCAAGTAAGTATGAAGATTATTTTATTTAGGAAGATATGTTGTTCAATGGTATTTAGTTGTGTATATTGAGAGGATCAATGAGGACTAATTTGATGAAAGAGAAACATAGTAGTGGATTGGATGGACATTTTGGTATTGATAAAACATTGAGTTTGCTTAAGGAAAGGTATATTTGGACTCAGTTATATAAGGATGTTCATAAATTTTTGAAAAGCTATAGAGTTTGTCAAGTTGAAAAAGGAGTAAGTAAGAATACTAGTTTGTAAACACTGATTACTATTCCTGAGAAACCTTGGAGTGATATCAGCATGGATTTTGTTCTTGGCTTACCGAGGACACTAAGAGGTAATTTTTCCATATTTGTTTTTATGGATAGATTTTCTAAGATGACACATTTCATACTATGTAAGAAAAAATTGGATGTAGTACATATAGTAGATCTTTTCTATAAGGAGATTTCCACATTGCATGGATTACCGAGGAGTATCATCTCTGATCGAGACAGTAAGTTTGTAATAGATATTTTTGGAGAGCACTTTGGAAGAAGATAGATACTAAGTTGAAGTATAGTTCTACATTTCATCCATAGACTGATGGACAAACAAAGGTTGTAAACCAAAGCTTGGGTAAATTATTGAGATGCCTAGTTGGAGACACACGAAGCAATTTGGATTGGATGTTGGCACAGGAAGAGTTTTCATACAACAGTTCAGTGAAGAGAAGTAATAGAAAGACACCTTTTGAGATTGTTCATGGCACATAAAAAAGAGGTATATCAAACTTGAGAGATATTATTGGAGAAGAGAAAAGAAGTGCTGAAGTAGAATAATTTTCTAAGTTTATGAAGACATTCCTTGAAAATGTAAAACAAAAGCTGGAGAAAATTAATCAAAAATAAAAGGATAGTGCAGACAGATCAAGAAGACATAAAACATTTGAAGTTGGTGATGCAGTTATGGTTCATCTGAAGAAGGGAAGATTTCCTATTGGCACATATGGTAAATTGAAGATGAAGAAATTTTGTCCTTGCAAAATACTAAGAAGATTTGACAGTGGAAATGCTTATGAAGTTGAATTACCCGTGGACATGGATATATCACCTATATTCAATATTTCAGACTTATATGAATATCATGAAGCTGATGAAGAAGTGACTGTACCAAGTGATTATCCTAAGAAGTAGATAGAAGAAGTTGAGAATATTTTGAAATAGAGAACTGGAAAAAGTACAAGAAGAAAGGAATACATGGAGTATCCGGTGAAGTGGAAGAACAAATTGATTGAGGACTCATCTTAGATTTCTCAATCTAAGTTGGATTCATTTTAGGTTGGAATTGATACATGATTCAGGGAATCATTTATTGTAACCCCAGGTGTCTGATGTAGGAGCATCTTGGGTCATTAGCAATTCTTCTCAACCAAAAAGATGTTTGTTTTGTTTTTTAGTTTGTTTGGAGGTTTCTCGGGAAGTACTTTGTTACTCAGGCTTTGTTGCTTGGTAATGCTTGTTTCGGGTTGGTCTCTGCTACTCAAATTTTGTCGCTTAGGAATGCTTGTGATTTTTCTATTGCTCGGGTTCTATTGCTCAGTCATGCTTGTTACTAAGTTCATTTCTTCTGACGCTCGGGTTTTGTTTCCTGTTTGTCAGGGTGTTCTTTGACCGAGTCACTCTATTCCTTGGTCAACCTTAGCCCGAGATGTTTATTTTGGAGTTGGATTTGGTGGCTGAATTCTTCACTTAATTTATGTGGCTTAATTGATTTTGGGTCTCTCATTGGGATCTATGTGGACCTAAATCCGGGTCTCTCTTATGGATTTGAGCACCGACCTCTCTCTTGGACTCTTGTATATATTTGTTTCTATGTTCTTAGTTTTAGGAAGTTCAGAAGTAAGATTTTGATAGCAGTTTAGAAGATAGAAGATTAAGTATTGAAGATTTGGGAGGGTAGGTCTATGACCTCGCATGTATGAAGAATATTCTATAATTCATTGATTGATGTTGGCTGAAACTGAGAAGGCCTTACAGCTCGACATGCAATGAGTTTGATATATTAATGAAAAGGATCTCTATAGTTTATTCTCTCATTGTCTTGTTGTTGCTTCCACTTTGTTTCTGCAATTTGGTTTGGTATTTGAGAGAGCCCTTTGGATCCATCTCCATGCCCTCCTTGCATCACTTGACTCTGATGAAAGGGAAAGAATCTTTATTACTTTAGTTTTACCTCGGGGGTCTGACATGTAGAATTTCATGTTTTCTTACAAAGAACTCATCCTTTCCTCTCTCTCTTGGTTAATACATGATGGGTCACAAGCACAGTTCTGGGAGGACTCATGGAATGGGCACACACCTTTATCTCAAATCTAGGAGTGGCACCCGTTAAATGCTCATCTTAAATAGATTTGAGGTGACCAAGTTTGTCATTATTTAGATATTAAGGATGGTCTTGCAGTTTGGAAAGATCTTTCTGGCCTACATGATTTTTCAAATTTGGCTGCAGAACTTCATAAGGAACTTAGCTCTAGACCTATTTTATTCACTCCTTTTGAGGATAAAATTATTTGGTTAGGTCCCCTTTTGGCCAATACACGGTTAAGGCTGATTATGACTCAAATTTTTATCTTCAATCTTCTGACTCTTGTCCTGTTAGACTTTTATGGGGATCTGCATGTCTACCTAAGGTGATGGCCTTTGCCTAGTTGGCCATCTAGGATAGGGTCCTCACTAGGGCTAGCCTTGATAGATTTGGGATTACACCTATTTTTTCTTGTACTTTTTGTGACCCTGCATGTTCTAACCACCCTCCTATATTTGTAATGGGTTCCAAACATGTTCTTACCCTGAGTAATAGAAACATCTGAATCAAATGTCATCCAACTAACAATACCTATCATAGTGCAAGAGAAACTATGGTTAAAAACATCAATAGATGTATCATCATATGGATTGTGTGATTCATCCTTCTAAATCATACTCGTCAATTTGGTGTGAATGAATGTCAATTTCTCCCTATTAGGGAGGATAGCACTATTTTCCAACGTCTTCTCTTGCGTAGCTAGAGCGGCATGCATCCTCGATATAGTCTCTTGTCTATGACTATCTCAACTATTTGGGGTACCATGGTGGTCTGAGGATGCTCGTGAGGCCTGACTATTATGAATGCTAGGATCTGAACCTGTAGAAGCCATGGTAGAAATGTAATATCTATATAAAAACTTCTCACTGCATGTGGGCACATACATGTGTACATTCAGTAGAAAATCAATATATATACACACACATATATGTATGTATATATATGTATATATATGTATATGTATATATATATGTATATGTATATATATACACATACACATATACATATAGATAAATCTACACATATATATATATATACATATGTGTGTATATATATATACATATATATATGTGTATATATATATATATGTATATATATGTATATATATGGGTGATCTCACAATAGTGAGTCACACTTTTTGGGACGAAGGATTTCGAATTTGCAAACAAAAAAAAATTGATGGCTTCGCGCGAAGTAGAGGCTTCGCGCAAAGTGGTTAAGAGGCTTCGTGCAAAGTACCCCACGCAGGCCACTTTGCGCAAAGCCATCACTTCATGCGAAGTGGCACACATAGGGTGCTTCGCGTGAACACCCCCTTTGCGCAAAGCTATTTTTGGCCAGAATTTTTATAAATTTTTGACAAGTCATGTCATTTTCACTATTCACTTTGCGAGATTTTGTGGACCTGGTGCTTGGAGTGAACCAGTGATGACCACTATGATGTCAGCACTTCCCGACCTTTTTCAACCTCTTTGTGATTGTTATCAGCATCATGTACATGCATTTTTCTCATTTTTTATTGTAAATTATATGTTTTATATACATTTTAGTTAATTATTTGTTTTAAATAATATTTAGTTTGTAGAAATGTTATAAAATGATAATTGGATTTTAGAATTTGTTAGAAAATTATTGTAGTATGTTAGAAAATCATAACTTATTATATTAGAAAATGTTTGAAAACTTTAAAAAACTGTAGGATAAATATTAGAATGTATATTAGTAAATGTCAGAAAATTGTAATTTATTATAGATTAGAAAATATTAGCAAATTGTAACTTCTAGAAAATATTAGAAAATTATAATTTAGTACATACATTAGGAAATATTAGAAAATTATAACTTATTTATACATTAGAAAACATTAGAAAATATTAGAAAATTATAACTTAGTATGTACATTAGAAAACCAAATTTAGAATGTTAGCAAATGAACTATAAAATTGTAACTTAGTATGTTAGAAAATGATAGAAAACCATAACTTAGAATGTTATCAAATTTTAGAAAATATTTAAACAAAACATTAGAAACCGTAGTAGAAATGTTAGAAAATGTTAAAAAATTATAACTTCTAGGATATACATTAGAAAATTGTAACTTAAAGTACATACATTAGAAAATGTTATAAAATTGTAACTTTTAATATATGTGTGCATGTTAGAAAATTGTAACTTAGTACCATACATGTAATAGATAATATTAGAAAATTGTAAACTATAGTATACATTAGAAAATTATAACTTAAAGTATACATTAGAAAATATTAGAAAACTGTTTAATTATAATGGTAGCAAATGTTATAAAAGTATAACTTAGTATATGTTAGAAAATGTTAAAAAATGATATCTAATAAAAACTATGTAGTATAGAATGTTAGCAACTTCTAGAAAATATAAATAAACAAAACATTAGAAATCGTAGTAGAAATGTTTAAAGAAAATGTTAAAAAACATTAAGAGATCTTATAAAATTTATTAAAAATATTTGTTTTTAAATTTCTTTTAAAGTTAGTAAATTTATTTGGAATCTCTCTCTCTCTCTCTCTCTCTCTCTCTCTCTCTCTAAATTATGTACATAATATTATATGTTTTAGAGTTACATATATATATATATATATATATGTTATTCATGGAGAAGTTTAGATGTTAAAATATTACATGTTTTAGTATGTATGTCATAGTAAACTTTAAGACACTTAGAGGACTCAAATAGTACACCTTAGGACCCTTTAGAACCCCTAAATTGTGACATAATTTACTTTTTAAGAACCCAAGTAGGACCCTTTAAAATACCTAGGATGACCTATTAAGACTATTTGTACACCCTATGTCCCTTTAGGACCTCTATTGTGACATAAAACTCTAAATAAGAACCTTTAGGATCCCTAAGACCTAGAATAAGACCACTTAAGACCTAATACGACCACTTATGGCCTAATAAGATTGGACTTAAGACACATGTACTAGTTCATCTAAGGACCCTTTAGACCTATTAATACCAATTAGTACATCCAAGGACCCTTTAGACCTATTAATACCAATTAGTACATCCAAGGACCCTTTAGAGGTCTAATAGGACTCTTAAGACCTAATAGGACCTCTTAAGACCTATTAATACCCCTTAGTACTGTAACAAGGACCCTTAAGACCTAATAGGACCCCTATTGCATGACATTAAACACTTTAAGAACTCTTAGGACCCTTTAGACCTAATAGGACCCTAAAGACTTAATAAAACCACTTAGTTGACCTAATAGGACCGATTAATACCCAGGTTAATACAGCCAAAGACCCTTAAGACCTAATAGGACCCTTATTGTCACATAAAACTCTTTAAGAACTCTTACGATCTTTAAGACCTAGAATAAGACCACTTAATACCTAATAGGACCCCTTAAGACCTAATAAGACCCTTTAGACCTAATAGTCCACCATTAAGACCTAATAAAACCACTTACTTCACCTAATAAGACCTATTAATACCCTTAAGACTTAATAAAACCACTTACTTTCAACCTAATAGGACCTATTAATACCTCTTAATACAGGTAATAAGAGGTCCCTTAAGACCTAATAAGACTAGACTTAAGACCTGTACTAGTACATGTTCAAGGACCCTTTAGACTCATTAATACAAATTAGTACATCCAAGGACCCTTTAGACCTAATAGAACACTTAAGACCTAATAAGACCCCTCAAGACCTAATAAAACCACTTACTTGACCTAATATGACTCTTAAGACCTATTAATACCCCTCAAGACCTAATAAAACCACTTACTTGACCTAATAAGACCCCTCACGACCTAATAAAAATAGTTACTTGACCTAATAAGACCCTTAAGACCTATTAATACCCCTTAGTACATCCAAGGACCCTTAAGACCTAATAGGGCCCCTTAAGAACTATAATTTTATATATTCATCTATATTTGTTTCCATTTTACACGCAATTTTATAACATGTAATAAAGTACTTAATTGTTAACACTTAGCTTTCATGTATGTTACATCTAGATGGCCACTCAGGATGTACCCACCCATGATGAACCAGCTCAAGATGCACATCGCAGTCCTGATCTGGCAACAATTTTTCAAACAGCACAGATAGAGATGGATAGACTTAGACATGTCATCTGTACATCTATGACTGATGGCATGTATAGAGATATATGTGGTGGTATATTGAGGAGTTTAGAGGACATGTCTTCTAGATTGAGATCACATTCTTCTTTCACACCAGAGGTCGTAGATACTATTTTTCAAGAGCTAAGAGATGAGGCATTGGGTGATGTTTCCTTGGAGACAGTCCAGAGCCATGTCCCCAAGGAAATCATCAAACAAGAGATCTTCCCATTTTATGATGGGAAGCCCAAGGTGAGGGCATATCAGGTTACACAGTGTGAGATACCTCAGATTGCATGCATGATATCCCTATGTTTTCTTGCAGCACATGGTCGTTACCCTAATAACGACCAGATTCCTCTATATTTTGAACAATAGTTATACGCTGAGTTCCGTTTGGGAATCAATGTTAACTATTTAGATCTTCCAAGATATTATGGTCGAGGGCACGGTAGATTTTCTGACCATGATCAGTATCGTAGGGCTAATCGGGTTGTGCATACTCATAGAGAGCTAGCTGGGCAGAGGACTCTGGCAGTGGCACCAATGATGGCTTCTACTACAGATAGAGTAGTCATTGCTTCTCAGAGGGAAGTAGTGGATAGGATAGGTGAGATCGCATATGTAGAAACCTCCATCATGTTGAATACAGTGGGCAGATATATTTTGACTAGACCGAGTCGAGCCAGATCATCCACTGAGGCTTCATCTAGTAGTGCTGCAGGAGTCACTGATCAGACATATAGAGCTTTTGTTCTTCCTCCACCTGGCGAGATATGAGCACTTGCTAGCCATCACACTCATTTGAATGTGGCACTTTTCATTTTGGAGGATCTCCTATAGTCTTATTCTTATACTACAAACATGCAGAGTATCCCATCACATTCAGTTAGAGATGTTATCAGTGTTGCACAGGGTCATGTAGTTCCACCGACATAGGACACACCATCTATCCATGCACATCATAGTTTGCAGCACTCTGCAGAGCCATCTGCACCATCTAGTCAGGCACATCATAGTGCACAGCACTCTACAGAGCGCTCTGCACCCATTGATCAGTCTGCAGCTACACAGCCAGGGATACGAGTTGGAGATGTACACATCACAGTTGAGGGTCTAGATACATTTGATGAGCAGTTGCACGGGTTGAATCAGGTGGACTCTGGCAGTGATTTTGGATCATATATGCATTTTTTATTTCCTTCTAGTGCTTTCATGCTCTACATCGGTCCCCTCCCAGCTACACACACCCCTACACTCTTCATTATTATAGACCTTGAGGACAGATGGTGGTGTGGGTGATGATGTTTCAGTTGATGATATGATGGTGGACCGTACTAGTGATCCTCTTGGTCTTGAGACCCAGGTATATAAATTTTTCTTTTCTCCTTTCTAGAATTTTTAGTGAACAATTAATTGTGGACATATGTGTGTATTTATGTTTGTGAGTTCAATGTATAATATTTTGTAGGCACAGTTAGCAGAGCGCATTACCTCTAGTGTGGGCTCAAAGCATCTTCATATGACACCTACTAGTGGTCATGTAAGTTTTAAATATATTGTATATACATAGGTTTAAGCATGCATGTGTACACTTGTACGTTACATAATATATTACTAAATTTGATGCATCACAGTTAGAGGATGCTCGTGACACTCGAGCAGAGCACATTACCTCTAGTGTGGGCTTGGAGCACCTTCATAGGAGAGATTCACCAGATGTGACACCTACCAGTGGCTAGGTAAGTTTTAAATATATGTAATTTTAAATGTGCATTTATTATATGTTTGAGTATTTAAATATATGTAAGTTTAAATGTGCATTTATATTCACAGGAATCAGCTGCTGCTTCACAGCCAGAGGATGGTCGTGGCAGTCGGTTAGAGGGTCACTCTGTTTGCATGCACTTGGATGACTCCCTAGTTTAGCACATGTTGCACAGATCTTTGATTTGAGACTATGTTTGATATTTTTAGTTTATGATTCGAGACATATATTTATTAGCTGATTAGTTGATTTGATTAGATGGTTTCGTTTCATTAGATGGTTTGATTACATGGTTTCATTAGATTTGATATTTTCAGTTTATGATTCGAGACATATATTTATTAGTTGATTAGTTGATTTGATTAGATGGTTTTGTTTGACTATATGGTTTAATTTGATTAGATGTTATCCTTAATTTAATTTGATTAGATTATATAATGGTTTTATTTGGTTAGATGGTTTGATTAGATGGTTTAATTTGATTAGATACATTATCCTCAATTTAATTTGATTAAATGTTATCCTTTATTTAATCTGGTTAGATGTTATCCTTAATTTAATTTGTTATCCTTCATTTAATTTGATGTTATCATAAGTAATCTAGAACTAATTTCATCATTGGATGT
>MU223336.1:83771-97375 GCA_018584345.1 Thuja plicata | reverse complement strand
TAGTAATCCCTGTTAGAAGATATTTCAACCCTGTTAGGAGTTGTACAATACAATGCAATAAGTATAGTGACCTAGTTAAGGGTCAGACCCTGTTAGGAGTCTTTTACAAATAACCCTGTTAGGGGTGATGAACTCACTGTCCAAAAGCTCACTGCTTGATGGTGAAGGCTACAACCTTCTAAATAATAGATATGCACAATATCTGATGATGAAATGTAGAGTAGACCTGATGTCTTGATCAGTTCCATTGTATTACAATCTTTCACTTCTTCTTCACATAGACCCTTGATGAATGAACCAACTCTAATAATCTGCTATGTACATCTTTCTTCACTTTCCATATCATTCACACTTAGCGTATCACAATTGAACTACTATAAGTATCTTCTCCAAATTAGAAGGTGATGTTGGCTCTTAGAAATACTTCATCAATATCTTAGTCAGCTTAACTAAGAACGCAAACAATATTAAGTCTGCGCAAGTCAATGTTGAACAGACATGATGCTTCACTGAGTCGGCCTCACCAAATTAACCATAACTTTGCAATCATCTTGAAACACATTTTCTTCCTTTGGATTTATATCATCAAATCATAATTAATCATGCATATATGCACGCATATCCTGAAGATAGGTGCAACTCATGAAATATGTTATATATGTCGACCCTAAACCGTTATACTTCCAGAATTGTAACTGCTAATAACAGAATTGCATAACTTTACTGAAACATCATATCTGGGTCTGCGTGTATGAACATAACATAATAAACATGTCAAAAACATGTATCTATCCATGCAAGTCTTCACGTCATCATTCAGATAATTTCATACAGAATTACTGTTGTGTATTATATGTTGTCATAAATGACAAACATACAAACAATCAACTTTCAGAATCAAATCTCCAACATATTGTAATAAATATCTAATTTATAAATCAATAGCCAATAATATAATCATATATTGCATTTTTTACATGAATAAAATGTTTAAGATAAAAAGAATTGATTTCTTGAAACTTTAATACTTAAATAAAATAAAATTTCCTTAAAATTGTACTCAATTCTTTTTCTAAACTCTTGTAGTTGAAATCTTTCCACTCTAGGGAAGATATGACAAAAACATGGAAAGCCTACACAAGCTTTTATTAAAAAAAATTACAATCTTACCCTTATCCGTAAAGAAAATTAAAATAAAGTTAAGCAAACCTTACCCTAATTTAAATGCTTCAAAAAGATCAAGGAACATTTTGTGTTTTTATTTTGGGAAATGAGATTGGAACTTTAGTTGATGGAAAGGAAAAGTTGAATTCCTTTGATTTAGAATTCCCTGTACAAATTTATTTTTCACATGAATTTCTGACCCTAAATCCTTTACAATGAACATTTTTTTTCTTGTTGTTTGGAAGGCTCAATGTAAGTAGAGAAGCAACACTGTAGAAAATGGAAGAGGTATTAGATTATTAAATTGCTTTTCCGAATATAAAATGTTCCTTGATATTTTTTATTGGAAAGTAAAGCATTATCCATGTAATTGGCATTGTGATGTTTTCATTATCCTTCTAATTGGAATTGAGACATTTTAAAAAAACCTAATGAATGAGAGAAGAATGGTAAAATATGATTCCATCTCCAACACCTCTTAAATGATGTGATCTAAAGGTTTATAAAGATTGCAAGAAATTCAAAGAAATCAAATCGTTGAAAGGGACTTAGAAACCTTCAGGAAATATAAGGTTGGCAGAAGTAACGTCAAATTCAATAACCATAGCCAGCATCCTCCCTGTAGGTGATAAAATGTATTAAGGAAAGGATTCCTCTTTTAGCATGGGTTATAGTTTGTAATACTAAGAAGTTTGAAAATTTATGTATGATAAAATTAAATATTTCAATACATGGCTATGTTCTAATTAATTAATTCAAAAAAATGCCTAAACCTTTCAAACAAAAATTGACATCAAGCTCTTAGTAGTTCCATAAGATTTCACGAGAAGTAAATTCAACCAAAAAAATGCTACAAAATAGGGAATGGACCAAAAACAAAAAAGAAAAACTAAAGACCATTTAATATGGAGCTATGTTAGCCATATAGATTTGGAGGCCTTTTAACTCGATGGGGAATGTAGTTTACTTTGGTACAACATATATTTGTAGAATTTAGATCCCCTCAAGGAATTTATTAAGTCTCAGGAGCTGTCTAGATC
The DNA here is from genome assembly GCA_018584345.1 of Thuja plicata. Classification (NCBI taxonomy): domain Eukaryota; kingdom Viridiplantae; phylum Streptophyta; class Pinopsida; order Cupressales; family Cupressaceae; genus Thuja; species Thuja plicata. The sequence continues at coordinate 95,171 of MU223336.1, read as the reverse complement.
TATGAATGGAAAAATTCAATGAGAAGATCTAAGGCAAAGATCAAGTGGTTAAACAAAATTATGTAAGTTCCAAGAAAAGTTACAAGATTTGAGGTAAAAGTGAAATGGTTTACTGAGTTGAGAAATATGAAGAAAATGATTGAACGACTGAGTGCAAATGAAGGAAAATCAAATTAAGGATATTAAGATGAAAAAGTATGTCTATATAAAGGATGAGAATTACACAGAGTGTAATGATGCTGGCGAATTGAATAGAGAAGAAGAAGAAGGTGAATTAAAAACATTTACCGAGAAGAAAAGAGAAAGACAGATTGAATAATATACAGTCTGAGAAAGAGATTAATGCAGTATGAGATGCCAGTATTCAATTGAGCATAAAGGATCTAATACAAGGAAAGGTAGTTGCTATATTTACAGATCAAAGTTTATTGTTCCTTATTAACATTTGTAAGAGATAAATCTCTTAACCAAGTAGATTTAACCATCCTATTTGAAAAACCTAGACCTAGGTGACATTCCAAAAGAGTTTTTAAAGATCCCTAATAAGGCCACTCCTAACAGGGTGAAGATCTTAATAGATTTGAGGTAAATCCCCTAACAGGGTCACATTTAGAAAATGTGTTTGTAATCTTTAACAGGATAAGTTCTTAACCGAGCATACTTCAGAAGGGTACATTTTTATTGTGTGTTACAATTCCCATAGAGGTTTTTCCCAAATTGTGTTTCCTCATTAAATCATGTGTCAACCAAGTTATATTTTATGTTTACATGGTTAATCTGATGTTGCTAAGTTTGAATGATTAATTTACATATATGAGATGTATTGTTGCTTATGTTATTGAGTTATTTGGTGAATTAGTTATTTATTGTATTCAGTATTACCGAGTGAATAAGTGAGTTCAGTTTTAAGAGTTCAAGTTTTGATTTGTTTGATTCAACCCCCCCCCCAGTGAGAGCAACAATGTGTTAGCCATTCTTTGTGTGTCCATTATGTATGTTTGGGCCAAGTAACGATAATTATGACAATGATGGTGTGGGCCTAAGCATACCACAGGGTTGGGTTTTTTGACATGCCATTATTGGGGACCGACATATACAAGTTGTGGACTACTTATATTGGAGTGGTATTGAGCATGATATTCTCTTTTTCATTACTTGTACTTACTTTTAGTGATTTTTTATTTTGATGCTATGTTTAGTAGATTAGGTTGATGAACTATAACTGATTGAATGTTTGGAGATGATAAGTTGATGATCACCGAGCTGCAAAAGTGAATGCAAGACATTAAATCAATTAATGAATTGTATTGTCATTAATGTCAACTTGATATGATTTGATTGTTCATGTACATATAATATCATAACCTTGAAGATCTGAAGAGACAAATTTTATGTTGTTGGTAAAATATAAAAAGTATGTAACTAGATTTAATGACCGAGCATAACTAAAGATGATTACTGAACATAATTGGAGTTAAAGATGATCACTTTAGAAGAGTGAAAATATTTTGGGTTACCCGTCCCAGGTCATTTTTTCCCATATTGGGTTTCCACGTTAAAATATATGTGTCAAATGTGTATAGGTTTCATTGCATTGATATTTTTCTGTACATATTATTGAAACTGGATTGGTCAGTTAACACTAAGTTTATTTACTGCTACTCGGGAAAATCTAGAAAAGGTAAACAATATATCTTACCGAGTAGTTTATATTTGTTAAAGTTATTTATGGCATACATCTTGTTGAAATTGGGAATGTAAGATACCTTAGGGTATTATATTTAAGAGATAATTTATTGGTTTAATTTTTTGAATAATTATTAAGGCCATTGATTAACCCCCTTGCTATCAGTTATTCTAACAATTGGTATCAGAGCTTTGGTGCTTGGAAGAAAAGTTTAAAAGGACTTAAGCTAAATATCACAAGATGAGTAAAAGGGATGCCCAAAAACAAACAAGGAAAACTTTGCATCATGGAAAAGTAGGATATGAATTCATCTATCTAGTATTGGAAATGATGTTACAAAACACTTGGATACTTAATATGTTGCACCTACTAGACCTCTATATGTTGATCAATTGGGAGATAATCATGAACACAATTATACAATGATAGAACTTTCTTCTTCACTAACCGATGCTAAATTTAAAGATGTGAAATCATCCACCTCTGCAAAGAAAATGTGGGACAAACTTAAGGTAGTACATGGAGGAGATACCATTGTGCTAAGAGCTAAAGCTGAAATCCTAAGAGGAAAGTTTGATGACCTGAGAATGAAAGAAGGAGAGAACATCACTCAATATAGTGACAAAATCAAAGAAGTTGTTAATGCTATCCATGGAGTAGGAGGAGTACTTGAAGAAGAAACAGTTGTAAGTAAAATTATGAGAACCTTACTGCTTGTTTATGCTATTAGAGTATATGAAATTCAAGAAATGAGAGCAGTAGCTAATAACAATGTTACTCTTGATAGTTTGGTTCATAGACTTATTTAATTTGAGATGAACAACTATGACAACAGTGTCTTACCTACTATTGAGTCTGCTTTCAAGTCTTCTCTAAAAATAAACAAATCTAGTAATGAACACACTATGAGAAATGATAGTGACAGTGATAGTGATGAAAAAGAACTTGATGAACTTTAAGCACTAATGGCTAGGAGATTACATAGAGGTAAATGAATATATAAAGGTAAATTACCATTGGTCTATTTTAATTGCAAATAAATTGGACATTTTTCTGCTAGATGCCCTAACAAGAGAAAGGATGAAACAAACAATGACATCTCTTATGACAATAAGTATGACATAAGTGATGACCGATCTATAGAAGCAACAAACACTTTGATAGAAGAGATAACCAAGATTACAAGGACAAAGGAAAGAAGGCTTGTTACCTGGTTGACAACCAAGTTGAAAATTTTGGTACTGGTTTTGATGAAGATATTGAGGCAGTGTTTGTTTCTATGAAGGATGATTCAAAAGAAGAAGAAAGGTATGTTGAAACAACACTCATATCTAAAGTTAGCAAACATGATGTCTGGATTATTGATAGTTGATGTACTCATCACATGACTAGAGATATTTAGAAAATTTTGAAACTTTTGAATATTATAATGGTGGATCAGTTAGGATGGGTAATGACTCACCTTGCCCAGTTGAAGGAAAAGGAACCATCATGTTAAATAATCTGATCAAATGTGAAAATACATATTGGATGAAAGGGATTAACTATAATTTGTTGAGTGTATCATAGCTGAACAACACAGGACACCGAGTTGCATTTGAGAATGAAAGGCAATGATCTATAATGGAATAGGAAAGTTGATCGGTAATAGTGAACAAACAAAAGGTAATCTATTCTATCTTGATAATAATGAGACCACTTGTTTATTGGCTAGAAATGAAGATGTTTGGTTTTGGTTTAAAAGGTTATTTTATGTGAATCTTGACAACATGGTTAGGATAAGTAAAAAAACAAAAGTGAGAGTTACCGAGTATTTCAAATCCTGACCATGTTATGTGCAAGAATTGTCAAATAGGAAAAATGACAAAGTCTAGTTTCAAGAGAAAAACCTACACATCTAATGCTATTCTAGAGTTAGTCCATAATGAATTATGTGGACCAATGAGAATAAAGAGCTATTATTGTGATAGATGCTTTATTCTATTTTTTGATGACTATTCTAGGATGATGAGTGTCATGTTCTTAAAAGAGAAATATGAAGCATTTAAGATGTTCAAATGGTATAAAGCTAAAGTTGGAAAACAAATTGGAAAAAAACTGAAATATTTAAGATCAGATAGAGGAGGAGAATTTATTTATGATGAATTCACTAACTTTTGTAATGAGCATGGGATTACAAGACAGGTTTCTACATTGAGAACACCACAAAAAATGGGATTGCTGAAAGGAGAAATTGATCAATTGTCGATTGTGCCAGAACACTAATGAATGAAAAAGGCATCACACAAACATTCTGGAGAGAAGCTGTAAGTATTTTTGTATATACATTGAACCGAGTTCAATTGAAGAAAGACACAAATAAGACACCTTATGAGCTATGGTATGGATACACACCAAATGTGAGTTACTTTATAATTTTTGGAAGTTAATGTTATGTACTGAAAGATGATAGAAATTGGAAAATTGACTCTAAAAGTGATGAAGGAATATTTCTAGGATAATCTAGCTAAAAGCAAAGCTTATAAATGCCTGAAAAAATCTTCTAACAAAATCATTGAGAGTGCAAATGTCAAAGTAGATAAATTTGATGAAAAAAATGATGAGGAAATCAGAATGGAACCTGAAGATTAAAACATATTTGTCTACATTGAAAAACCTGACACCTTTCCCAAGCAACAAAATAATGTAACCGAGAAATAGGCTGCACACACCGAGAATCAAAAAAATGCTCACAATGCTAAACCGAGTGATGAAGAACATAGATATGAACCTGTACTTGCTAAATATGTCAAAAGACACCATCCACATGACCAGATTATTGGGGACAAAAGAGTGGGAATGAGAACAAGAAGTAAGTCACTTAATAATAGATGTTTGATTTCTGATTTTGAGCCTAAATCTGTTAATGCAACACTTGAGAATCAAGAATGGGTTAGTGCAATGAATGAAGAGTTTAAACAAATTGAGAAGAATAAAACATAGACATTAGTACCTAGACCGAGTGACAAAAATGTCATTGGCACCAAATGGATTTTCAAAAACAAACTTAATGAGAATGGAGAAGTCACAAGGAACAAAGCAAGACTTGTATGCACAAGAAGAAGGTATTGACTATGGAGAAACCTTTGCACCTGTTGGTAGAATAGGAGTAAGAATTATATTGATTATTCTTCTTTTAAAGGATTCAAAGTATACCTAATGGATGTTAAATCCACATTTATGAATGGAATACTAGAAGAGGAGGTATACATTGAACAACTTGAGGGGTTTGTTGATCCTAACAAGAGGAACATGGTTTTTAAACTACACAAAGCCTTGTATGGATTGAAACAAGCACCGAGAGCATGATATTAAAGACTTCACTCTTATCTCATTAGTATTAGATTTGTTAGAACAAGTGACAATATTAATATGTATTTGAAAGGAGATACTAGAGATAAGATTTTGATTGCTGAGATATTTGTTGATGATATCATATTTGGAGGTGATGATATTCTATTCAAGTCATTTGTTGATGAAATGAGCAAAGAATTTGAAATGTCAATGTTTGGAGAGATCAAATTTTTTCTTAGTCTACAGATTCTACAACCAAATGAAGGCATCTACATCACACAATCCAAATATATCAACGAAGTTCAAAAGATATTCAAGATGGAGGACTCCAAACCAGTTGGAACTTGTATGGCAACTAGATGCAAATTGACAAAGGAATACAAGACAACTGAGGTAAATCAGACCTTATACAGATCTATGATTGGTAAAATAATGTATGTGCTACACACTAGACCTGATATAGCACATGTAGTTGGTATAGATGCAAGATTCTTTGCTAACCCTAAGGAATCACACATGACTACTGTTAAAAGAATTTTGAGATATCTAAAGAATACTGAAGACTACGATTTGTGGTACAGTAAAGAAGGTAAACTTGAGCTACAAGTTTATACTGATGTTGATTGGGCTAGAAACATAGATGATAGAAAGAGAGCTACAAGAGGAGAATTATTTATGGGTGACAGACTTGTCATATGGATAAGTAAAAAGCAGGGATGCATATCTTAATCAACTATAGAAGTATACTATGTAGGTGTTGCTACAAATTTCTCTAACATTGCATGGATCAAGCAATTACTGAAAGGTATGAATGATGAAATTATTGACCCAGTAATTATCTATTGTGATAATTCAAGTTCTATAAACATTTCAAAGAACCCTTTCATGCATGCTAAGACAAAGCACATAGCTATTAAGTATCATTACTTAAGGGAACAAGTACAAGAGAAATAGGTGATACTAGAATATGTACAATCCAAAGAGCAACTAGCAGACACAATCACAAAACTATTTCCAAAAGATACATTTGAATACCTAAGGAATAGACTAGGGGTTCATCCCTTGTCTACTAGTCACTAAGATGACTAGGAGGTTGCATCAGCCTACACATTATCAGAAGATTAATCATTTTGATGCAAGCTAAGATATAGACTACAATGACATATCAGTACACAGAAGGTACTTATCTAAACCACACACCAAAGATATTGTTGGCTACTACAGAGATATTTATTTCTTTTGGCATTATTGTCAAAGGGAGAGAAATATTCAATAGAATATACATTAGGGAGAAGATCATCAAAGGGAGAGAATTGGAGTGAGTTAACACTACATATGTATCTAGAAAAAGGGAGAAGAAATTCTACAAGAAAGGGAGATAGAATCATAAGACAAAATTGCTACACCTATCCATTGAAGGGAATGAAGAAGGGAGAGTACACAACAAAATTAGATATGAGCTAGAAGAGCTTACCGAGATTCATATATTTGAATTGGTTATAGAAAAATAATTTTGGTATGTTATGGCATGTTTTATACTGCATATTTCATAGTATGTTTCCATCAATGCCAAAGGGAGAGATTGATGAACTATAACTGATTGAATGTTTGAAGATGATAAGTTGATGATCACCAAGATGCAAGACATTAAATCAGTTAATGTATTATATTTTCATTGATGTCAACTTGATATGATTTGATTGTTCATACACATAATATCATAACCTTGAAGATTTGAAGAGAAAAATTTTATGTTGTTGGTAAAATATAAAAAGTATGTATACACCGAGTGACAGTGGACACCGAATAGTTCATAGTGTATACTGAGAAAGTGTATACCAAGCAAGTGTATATAGAGTACCGCAGTAACTGGAGTTAATGACTGAGCATAAATAAAGATGATGACCGAACATAACTGGAGTTAAAGAATGACAAAATTGCTTGACTGGCAGAGCTAAAATTTAGGGTTGACTAATTGATTTCTTTATTTTCAATGATCAGTTAAACTAAAGAAAAGAAGGATATTTAAAGAACATTTTATTCATATTTATCAAGGAGATATTTATAGAATAAAAATAAAGGAGAGCTTTATCGAATAAAGCAACGTATAACGATTTTTACAAATCAAGAAGAGATCTATGACAAAAATAAGGGCATTGAGTGGCTAATAATGTCTATATAAAGAGATAAGGAATTCATTATCAAAGAGAGGAATTATGAACATATTTTGTGTGAATATTGGATTCTTCATGTAGATCTGATCATGCAGGTTGAAGAACAGAGCCAAGGAATTCTGCAGGCACCGAGCAATAAAGGACAAAGCATTCACCGAGAAGAAGAAAGAAAGAAAGAAAAGGAACTGAAGTGTATATTTATTATAGAGGTATTATTGAACTAACAATAGATCTGAATATTTGCAAACCAAAGGTGTATTTTGAAAAAATCATTTACTGTATCAGTTTAACCATGAATTCAATAAATCTCTTAACCGAGTGGGATTCAACAATCCTTATTGTATTGAGATACTCAAGAGTATCAAAAGGTTTTCATGTTGACAACATAGTGAGTGCTAGGTCAAAAGACAAATTGTTGGTTTTAAATCCTCTAACAAGGTCGCACTTAGCAGTGTGTATTGTAACCTTTAACAGGGTTGGCTCTTCACCGAGCTCACTTCAGAAGAGTGAAAATATTTTGGGTTACTAGTCCCAAGTGGTTTTTCTCATATTGGGTTTCCACATTAAAATCTATGTTTCAAATGTGTATATGGCTCATTGCATTGATATTTTTCTCTACACATTATTGAAACCAGATTGGTCAGTTAACATAGCTTATTTACTACTACTCGGTAAAATGTGGAAAAGATAAACAATATATCTTACCGAATAGTTTATATTTGTTAAATTTATTTATAGCATACATCTTGTTGAAATTGGGATTGTAAGATAACTGAGGGTATTATATTTGAGAGATAATTTTTTGGTTGAATTTTTGGAATAATTATTAAGGCCACTGATTCACCCTCCCTCTCAGTTATTCTAACATAGGTTTCATTTATGTTTATTTTGACTCAATCAAGAATAATTTACCTTGATGTCATGTATCTAGTACGCCCCAGTGTGGAGTTTCACTTTATTAGGCCACATGTTGCTGTTGGCACTTAATTTTTTTAAATTTGATCTTTCTAGGTAGTCTTGTGCATATGTTTTCTAACCCTACAATATGTATGCATACATGAGAATTTGTTAAAATATCTTGCACACTCATTCTATTTTGGCATGGAGCCTGATCTGTCTCGAAGTGGGAGATTATTGGCATGTGGAAACTAATCATGCAAATGAATTTTGTTAGCCACTTTGTAAACCACCTCAAAAAGGCTTGATAAATAAGTGGTTGTATGATGTGAAATCATCAAATTGTAATTTTCTCTTTGCTAGATACCAAAATAAGTAGAAGAATTTTTCTCTGGTGGATGTAACCCATATTGGGTGAACCACGTTAAATCTTTGTGTTATTGTACTTTTTGCCTTTCTTATTTCTGCATTATCTTAATATTTATTATTACTAATATCTCCTAAACCCTAACATCTAGTATCAAAGTGTTGTATTTTTCAGTGATTTTGTTAATAAATTTTAGATTCAAGTGGGAGAAACACTAGAGGAAGGTAGGCTTAAGATCAATAAGTTCAACAGCCAAAAATGTTAGTTATGGAAGATGCAAATGAAATATTATGCATATTAGAAGAACCTTTACTTAGCGTTGGATGGAAAAGAAAAGAATTCAATGATTATGATTGATAAACAATGGGATTTTCATGATATAAAGCCACTAGGAACAATATGATTATGGTTGTCATCATTCGTGGCTTTTAGTAAAATAAACAACAATAGAGGGTCTAATGAAGCAAATAGACCAATTGTATGAGAAACCCTCAACCTCAAACAAGGTATTTATTTTGAAACATTTATTTAATATGGAGATGGTAGAAGGTAGGTCTATTAGTGATCATCAAAATGAGTTTAATAGATTTATTGGTCAGTTAAGTTCTATAAAAGTAAATTTTGAAGATGAAGTTAGGGATCTTTTGATTTTATGCTCATTTATTGAAAGGTGGAATATCTTGGTCATGGTTCTAAGTAACTTTACCTTTCGTTCAAACACTTTAAAGTTTGATGATGTTGTTGGTGTTTCCTTAGCGAGGAAATGCAATACAAAATCATAGGTGAGATATCAAGTAATGCTTTGATTATCAAGAACAAGGGGGTAATACCACAATAGTGGGTTACACTTTTTTGCCTAAACAGACATTGAAGTCTACATTTTGAGAAACAATTTCACATTCGGATGCATATTGTCGTTAAACTGTTTGAAATCGGAAGATGAAGTAAACTAGAGTCTTTTAGGATTTTTTGTCTAGATTCTAAATATATTTTTTTATTGTTTTTAGAATTTATTTTAATGGTTTTTTTTCTCCCACTAAAACTGCTATGTTGCTAAAAATGTCATTTTCAAAAAAGGTACAATGACTCCGTATAGCATAACTTTTTTTTCTAAAATAGATATCAATGCACTTCTTTCAAATTTGGTTTTGTAACATCCATACGGAGGGCATGTAATTGGTTTGACAACATTATCATGATTATTGCATATTTTATGAATGTTTGAAGTAGAGTCAACCATAATTTTGAGATACCCGGACTGCGTAGCTGATAACTTGTGTATTTATCAAAATTCAATTTTTTTTCATAGAAAGAATACTTGAAACCGGAGGGCACTATTATTTTTCATTTTTTTTTCTATTTTCTACTATTTTTCATTGAATGTCAAACCTGGAAGCTTATATTCGATAAAAAACCTACATCTAATGCATGTCAAAATACATAGACCTAATTAATTAAAAATGTTTCAAATCTATATTCGTTAGAAAGCTCATTCAAAGTACTTGTGCGATGCAAAAGGAGGTGTCTTTATTCTTCCATTTGAGCCTTGTGTTTGAGCCCTGAAAGCATGAAAACTATATATTTCTATTAGCCTTTGTTGATGGCCTCAATTTTGAGGGTTTCAATAGAAACTACTTTAGATAGAAAGTAGTTTCGATCGAAACTACTTTCTATCAAAAGTAGTTTCATGATTTGGCTTTTCTCCAACATTTAGCAAAGTACTTTCGATTGAAATTTTTCAGTTTCCATCGAAAGTCAAAGATTAATTTTGATAAAAACCTATGTTAGCCTCTTTGGTGCCATTTTGGGTTCAGAACAATTACATATAAATAAATATATGTTTTTGTCATCTTGTTAATTTGAAAGTTGCAAAATTCTTCGCAATTTGGAAAAAGAAGACGATTTTGTAACTTGTGATGGGAAATAAAAAGAGAAGCCTAAATAAGAGTGCACGACATTATTCAGAAGATACTGAACACAGACTACATGAAGAAGCTTAGGAAAGATATTATCATAATAAACAAGGTACATGTCTATATCTCTTTATCTCTCTCTCTCTCTCTGTCCATATTTTAAGTTGATGATTATGACTTGTCTTAATGAAACATGTAAGCATGATAATGCAATACCTAATTTGATAAAGAAGACCTAATTATATCTTTGTATGTAGGAAATTCTCAAGAAGCACAACCTTATGAAGTTGGAGAAGGGTTATCGCAAGGTGAAAAAACCCAACCTTTAGAAGTTGGAGAAGGGTCATTGTAAGGTCAACGGGCTCAACAAGTACAACCTTTAGAATCCCAAATAAGTACACATCTCTCTCTCTCTCTCTCTCTCTCTCTCTCTCTCTCTCTATTTCAATTTAGTCTCTTAGTAGTCAATTATGCATTTTGGGTGTTTCCCCTTATGATGACCTATTAAGAGAATTTTTTATTTTATTTGCAGCCCAAGTACAAACAAAAAATGAGAATGTTAATCTAGCCCTAGAGTTTAAGAGAAAAATTAATCATAAAAGCATAGATCATTTAATCAAAATAGATGTGGAAAAATTGAGATATTATGCTAAACAACCCATAAATACTACGAAGAGGGCATTGAATAAAAAGTCTAAGGAAATAATTGCACAATTTGAGACTCTTGATACACTTGAAAAAACCCAACTATTATCAATTAAACTTCTTAAAGATGAGTTAAAAGATTCATTAAAGTTGTTGGGTGTAGATGCAAGATTGAAAAGGACAAAAATGTCTAACGTACAAAAAAAAATTGTTGAAAGTGTTAAGGAAGGTTTGCATTCCATTTGGAAAACAACTATATCTACAGATAAGTCTATTTCAAGAAGAGTGATACTGACATCTATTTTAAATAAAAACATGTCCCAAAAAAGACAAATTTCTTCACTTTCATCTCATATTGGGTACAGTAGGAAGACACTAGGACAT
>MU223336.1:67995-81015 GCA_018584345.1 Thuja plicata | reverse complement strand
TTTTTTAAAATTTATAATATATCTCAAAAATGTCTTCAAGATGTGTAATTATTTTAAAGTTTTATCATGTGGATACTTATTTAGTTGGAATATGAATGTGTAGATCATGTGCATGAACTATGTAATTTCTTAATTATAGGATATAATTTAATTTTATCGAGCTATCCAATTGTAAATAATTATCCTGGAACCCTATCCTTCATAATAATTTTGTAAATATTTACCCTATTCTAATTCTATTCCATATAATTTAATTTTATCGAGCTATATAATTGTTCATTAATTTTATGTTCCAAACATCAAGATCAAGTTAGATCACATAGACATGTATATAACACATACAAACACATGTTTAAGATCATCAATGAATTGAATAGATTGAAACTTGTAATGTATATCTAAAGTGAAAGTATACATATCTATGAAAGTATATAATGTACACATGTACATATAGAGTGAAAGTATGTTTAAACCATACATACACATGAAACATAAATCATCTAGATCAAGTATGTAAAGATAAATCATAGATCAAGTACATGTAAACATAAAACATAGATCTATCAATGTACTGTAAGCTCATGAAACATGCACATCAATCATGTCAAAACTAAATCAAAGTGTACAATACATGTGTCCATCGACTCTCTAGAGAGTAGATCTATAAATGAAATAATATAACATAAAAAATATGTATGTATGTAATATACATCTAGATCATATATGAAAGTGTCGAGGACCTATCCACTACTGATGTCATCATCGAGTGAGTCCCGACGACGTACACGATCAGTGCTCAAAGAAGTAGTAACAAGAGGCATACCCTGGTAGATAAAAAAGTAAATTTACATGCATCTAGATGAAATATTGAAAATGTTTAAATAACTTAAATTGTAACATTTAATATATATATATATAATCTAATAATTTATACCTATGTAGACGGTGGCACCTGATAGTACTCAGACTCCCTAACCTCTATCCTATCAACCAAGATATCAATATTTTGTTGCGTCTGGTCCAAACTCATCTATGCATCTACATAATGCACATGTCTCTCTAATGATGAATGCAATGGACTAACCAAATGAGATGGCATGGAATTCATATCATCATGTGTTAGAAAATCTAGGTAACCTATAATGGCCATGTTGAAGTCAACATTCTCAAGGCCAACATCAAAGAACTGGTGCCCTGCACTGACTGAAGGGTTTGTACCCTGTGCTTCTCCCTCTGTAGCAATAGAGTGGTTGGTAGGTGGATCCTTATGAGAACTACCACTATGGCCATGGTCTAGGTGAGAATGATGTGGCTAGGTGAATCTGATAGTACCCACATGAGCTCTAACACTCGATATGGGGATATCATGTTGTGTTGCTATAAATGCATAAGCATCCAACAAATCCTCAACCAAACTAGATAATGTGACTCGTGTTGTCTCTCCTATAAGTCCCTCTAGACTGGACTGTGAAGGGATCCCCGCTACAGTATACATGTCATGTGCGGCCCCACTAGAGGATGCTCCAACTGATGATCTGAAGTGTTGTCAAGACATCAAGTACTGACCAACTTGATCACTCAATATGGATGTAGGAGCTACTGTAATATCTCCCACACTATCAATTGCACCTCAAATTTGGGTGCTATGAATAACATCATCTACAAGAGGAGTCAATGAAGGAGCTATCGTAGGTTCCCTCTGACCAACAATGCCCCTGTGTACTGGCCTCTCATGATTTGCTTGATGATAAGCATCTCTATTAGAAAGTCTACCAAGCCCATATTCTAGGTGTCCTGGAAAATCAGTGCAATTAACTTGCCTCCCTAAATGAACCTCAGTATAAATCTTCTGTACAAAATACAATGGAATCTAATCGTTATTTGGATAATGACCATGAGTAGCTAGAAATTGTGGGTATATCAATGCAGATATGGTAGGATCATCACACCTCGTAACCTGATATCCCTTCACATACTGTAACTTTGCATAAGATGGAAAAATGTCCCTTTTTAGGGTCTCTTTAGGCACTAAAGCCTGTACCTCCTTGAGAGAAATACCAAAGCCAACCTCTTGTCTCTTCCTCTCAAGTATGGCCTCTACAAAATCTTGGCTATAGGGATTGGTACCATGAAGGTCATCCTTAATAGTAATCAAGCTATGAAGTATAGATTGACATGTGTTCTTAAAAACAATGGAGCTAGTTAGATTATTAATAGAATCTTGTAACCTTTGAATTTCTTTATTTGTTCATGCAAATAGTTTCTTAGGGGAATTGGTGCATCTAGCATGTGTGATGTGTAATAATATGTCTAAAAAATCTATATATATGTATGTACCTAAAAGGTTTTATTTATTGTCAAATGAAGTCTACATATATGTTTTCCTTGAATTTAATTCAAGAAAGTAAAATGAAAGTACACATTTGGAGACCTACATTATTTCAAAGTAAAATCAATTACATTTAAATTTCATTTAAATAAATTACACACATATGTACACATGTCATTTAAATAAATGAAACACATATACTACATACATATGATGCGATGGTACATTATTTCAAAGTAAAATTAATTACATTTAAATTGAACATTTATGTAAATTACATACATACATACATGTACAATTTATGACATGTACATATAATACATATGACATATACATGTGTACATGTATACATATGTATATGTATATGACATACATACATACACCTTAACCAAAAAAAAAAGAGTTGAAATATCTAATTAGAGTAGAGAAGGGTCATAGAATGATGTATGTAAATTATGTAGTTTATTTAGAATTAGAGAATGTGTGAATTTCTGAATGTGTAAAAACAAATATGTACTTAAAACTACAAGTGTCGGGTAATCAATTGTATGTTTATGTATTTATGTGATTCATTTATTCTATTTGTTGTTAAGTAGTAAAGAAATGATTAAACATAAAAAAATGTGTGAAAGATTTAGTTAGAATGGGAATGGGTGATAGAATGGTATATGTAAATTATGTAGATCATTTAGCATTAGAGAACTTTTAAATTTTAAAATATATTAAAATAAATTTATATTTAAATAGAAGTGTGTAGTACAATATATTGTATGTTTATCTATTTAGTTATTTATGCACGTGGGAAGAAGTTAATGGTAGTCAATGAGTTTTTGAATTTGAATTTTTTAGCATGATTGAGATAAAATTTGTAGGTGTTGGTTGATGTAACGATTGCATAATAAAGTATTAAAATTATCAGAACTTAGCTTATTTCTTATTTCATTAATGTGCTTTTAGAGAATGAAATGTGTATCTATGTAACTGCTTTGGTAGGGATAATAAATGAGGAGTGGACGGGTGAAAAGAGGCTAGGATATTGTGGTTGATTAGATTGTTGCAACAAAATGAAATGGATGGGGATAAAATGATTTTGTTGGATGGTTAGATTTTAAATACTTTCACAGTTCGCAATAGAGGCCTAAACAAAATTATTTGTGCTTGGTTGTAAGTAGGAGTTGGTATTATTATTCCCTTAGATACTGTCTATTAATTTGTAGACTTTTAACTTTGTTATTATAGATTTTTTATTGCTTGCAATTTTAACCTATTTTATAGTTCAATAATATATGTTTAGTTTGTCTTATTATTGTGAGAGAAGTAGAGTCAAGGTCAAATGTTTTTTTTCAATTCTTATATTATGTAATAGTTAGAAGATGTAAAAGTAATAGTGTTTTTTAAATTTTAATTGTCACAATTTCTTTGACTAATTTTGATGCACATGTATGTCCACATT
Organism: Thuja plicata; assembly: GCA_018584345.1. NCBI lineage: Eukaryota > Viridiplantae > Streptophyta > Pinopsida > Cupressales > Cupressaceae > Thuja > Thuja plicata. Next base: position 77,233 of record MU223336.1, on the reverse strand, counting down.
TATAATTTCCTTTCTTGTTTAAGATATGATAATATTAAAATAAACAATGATACGAAATATGTATTCTAATTTTTATATAATTTAATGCATGACTTTTACCAATTATTGATAGAATTAAAGGTAGAAAAGATAACAAGTGTAACATAGATAAAATATTGTAGATTTATATAAACTTATTTATGATTTTTGTTGGAATTGAGGGACAAATGTTATGTCAAATTTGTAAAAAGATATGCTTAAAAATATAGATGAAAAACATAAACACCAAATTTAGAATGCATATCCCTATGTTGAAGTGAGATATCAGATATTTTATATTGATAAATGCAATAAATAAACTCAAATAAGAATGAAGCATTACATTAATGACATTGAAGCTTGTAGAATAGTATAATTTTGAGGAATTTAAAATTGACTTATTAGAAATGGAAAAAAGTATGGCATTGTAAGCTTTGAATTCACTAATGTTTACAAATTATTTCATGAATTTGATTAGTGTCTCAAATTGAAATGCACAAAGATGTAAAATGACATAGTATAATTTTGACTATATAAATGTGCATATATATATATATGTACATGTATATATATACATGCATATATATGCATATATATATGTACATATATGTATGTATATATATGCAATATTATATATGCATATATATACATGTATATATGCATATATATGCATATACACACACAGATATATATATATATATATATATATATATATATATATATATATATAGACACACACACATGTATATGCATATATATACACATATATGCATATATACAAACAATATATATTAAAAAACAATAAAAAAATGCAAATTAAAAATGTGAAAAACCTGAATAGATGTTATGAAAAATGGAAGCCGACCCCACTCGCTGTCACTTTCAACCCAGCTGAAATAGTGAAAATGACTATTTTGGCGGGTTTTAAATTCTGCCAAAAAAAACCCTGCTTACTTTTGATCAGAAGTAAATACTTTTGATCGAAAGTACTTACCTACTTTCGATCAAAAGTAAGTAGGTACTTTCGATTGGAAGTTAATTCTGATCGAAAGTAGCCATTTTAGGTACTTTTGATCGAAAGTAACTCACTTCCAATCGAAAGTGTTTATGCATTCCGATCGAAAGTAGGATTAATTTTTTCATGGGCCACACTTTTTAGGGTGAATTCCTTCCTCCTGAAAAGTGTAACCCACTATTGTGGTATTACCCAGGGATGACAAAGGGAAAGAGAAAAGAGTCTGGGTAATTGTGGTAAATATAAAAAAGGGTAGAATCCAAATCTATTGTAAATCTATAGTATTGGAATTGTATAAAGAAAGGAAATGTAAAGAAAAGTTGTTGGTCTTGAAAGGGAAAATAAGCAAGAAATGTACCAGGTGATGTGTTACAAGATGGTTTAATTATTTCTTTGGATAATATTACTGATTCATAGTTGTTAGAATCAAGGGCTTATTTTCATGCCACACTACATAGAAAATATTTTGTAGACTTTGTTCAAGGTGATTTTGGACATGTTTATTTAGGTGATGATAAACCATGTAAAATTATTGGTAAGGGAAATATAAAACTAAAATTAAAAATTGGAAATGAATGATTGTTGAAAGAGGTGAGACATGTGTTAGAATGTGAGGTTGATGTGATCTATGTTGTTTTCATTAATGTTGTCATTGATGTCAACATATTCTAATTCTATCCTCTTGGAGTATCAAGTGGTTTGGTGTATCAGTTGTATATCGGTTGATATGCATCGATAGTCTATATGTTTCAAATGAGCTTGTCACTGATAGACTTAGGTGAGTGTTCTTCATTAATTACAATAGGGTGTTGATTAAATCAATCCTATTTGGATTCATATCCTTTGTATATTTTGGTCTCATCTATGTGTGTGTAATGTGTTTATTATATGCATTGGAACTGAGTGCTTAGGAGGTGTTGTGACATGTTGGCTTGAGCAAGGCATGTTTTAATGTTTGAGGTGGTCTCCATTTCATTCCTTACCACCATAGGAATGTCTTGGTATGACGTATTTCAAATATTCTTGTTGACCTAGTGGATCTCATCATGTTGTATAAATAAGGGAAAGGATTATGTTTGTTTGGGTATCTAGATTAGTGTCTATATCTAGATCAATATCTGTATCTGATAAGACTCATGTGCGGTGATATGAAAAGTGATTGAAAATCTATTTGTAGGAGATTCATGTTTGTCGGTAGGAGTATGTTTATCTTAATGGTTAATTCTATCTCTTTTCATATTTTTTGGTTGTGAGATTTATTGTATTCACAGTGAGCCTTGATGTATCGGTAGTGATCCTTGATGTATCAACAGTGATCATTGGTGTATCGACAGTGAGCCTTAGTTTATCAATAGTGAAACTTATTGTACTGACATTGAGCCTTCTTGCAATGAGGACAAATGGAAGTGAGCCTTTATAAAAATCACCATATCAATGTCACCTTAATAGGTTTTTTACATTTCATTAGATTTATCTTCTCCATGGTTTTTCCAAGTTTGGGTTTCCACGTAATTTCTTGGTGTTCTTTGTGTTAGTGTTTTTGTGTTCTTAATTCTTAAATTTATGTAGATTTTTGATGTGATTAACTGAAAAATATAAATTTTTTAATATTTTTGTTTGTGACTTAACAATCAAAGGAAACTTTTTACAAGTTGTGTGGGAATAACTAATTCACCTCTGTTTAGTTATTTGACATGTTCAACAATTGGTATCAGAACCTGGTTCCTCAGTGACAAGCTTAATTATTTGTGGAAGATTTGATGGTGCACAAATTAGCTATCCTTTTTTTTATGGATTTTATTGTAGCTCATGGAAAGATCAGATGAAATGATACTTGGTATAAGTAGGTTACAAGACTTGGAAGCATGTGGAGACAAAGTATGTGTTGACTTCGCCAAAAAGTACAATAAGAAATAGTGATCAAGGGAGATTAATCCAATCTCCTATTCAACATTAGGAATAAAAACCTCCTCAAGACAACTATGATTAACAATACCTTGATGGAAGATATGCCATTACAATATCTATAATCTTGGGGTTTCAATTCCATTTGTTACTTGGGATGAAAAAAAAGAGATAAATCCACAATGAAAAAAATCTAAATATGAACTTGTTTAACCTATAAAAATAAAAAATATGGAGGTAGAAGATAATTTGTGTGCACCTAAAAATGAAATAGGAAGTATGCTGCTAAAGATTTGAATTTTTGACAGTCTGGATCCTAAAAAAGCCTGTAACTACTAATCTAAGATCCTGAGAATGGCACTTGTTTTTAAACCAAATTGCAGCTAATTTTGGGAGGTACAGAAGACCTAACCTGTTATGTGTCCAGGAATAGAACACCAGAGCCATTTTATACCCTTGTTTTTTGGCTAAAACTTTTAGGGATTCTTTGACAGCTCTGGATCTCCCCAAAAAAGTTCACATGGTTATATAACCTATTCCTACACATAGAAAAATGGGGAATGAGGTTTTAGAAAGAGGTTTTCATTGGAAAAACCCCTATTTAGGCATCAAAATTTAAAATATAATGAAATTGTATAAAGGAAAGATGAAATAGAAGATAGATCTAAATAGTAAATCACCTTATACCTTGATAGTGCAATGCCTCTTTGGATGTGATCACAAATGTTAATGTAATAGCTTGGAATCCACAAAAAACCAAAAATGAAATCATGAAAGATAACTTTTATGCAATGGATGATTTAGTTTTATAGAAGTAACCCCAAGGTGTGCTTACACAATGTTCTAGACAGGAATTTACTTGCCCTAGTCTACTTAGGATCCCAATTCCTCTTCTAGGATCTCACTAGCCTCAAGACATTGAGCCTAAGACTATTCCAACTCTTCTCCAAGAGTTACTCTTCTTGTGTTTTACCCTGAAGGAATACTACCACTAGTTTTCTTTCAATGCTTCTCATTTTCTTTGAAGGATTCCAAAACTAAAACCTTCATACCAACTTTTGAAATGCTACAGGGGTATTTTCTACTACTTGTATACACATTCTGCATCCATACATTCCCATTTTAATAGGTCTTTAATCCCAATTAAGTCGAGTTCCAAATCTTCACTCAAAATGATCATATTAGGCCTAATTCGTCGATTAGCCCTATCCAAAGGGTTTTTATATATTTCTTCCTAAATCTTCCAAAAAACCCCTAAAAATAGTCTAGGATCTGGATACCCTTTTTGAAGACCTAAAGGATTTTCAAGGTCTAGGGTCCCCAACCCTTCCGTACAACTTTGACCTAAATTGTAGGGCTATTAGGCCTGTTTTGTCTCTTCACAAGTAGTCCACTGACTTCTATGGAAAAATATATCCAAATAGATTGGATGAGCTCTGAAATCGTAACTAGGGATCTATAAGACCCTAAAGACTTTGAGACCACACCTGGTTCTGAACTTTCTATAAAGGAAGAAAATTGATTATTATTATTAGGTGAAGAATGTGGTCTATTTCCTTAACCTTTACATTTAATTTTAGTTTTAATGTGTGTTGTAATTTGATTAAGCATATAGGGGGAAGGAATATTAGACGTTCCTCTTTTATCCCCAAATGCACAAATGAAAGATCCAAGTTGATTAACACAAAAGAAGGATCAATGCACAAATGAATCAACCATTTGGAAATGAGAGTAAGGAAGAGGATATTAAATTATGTTTTATGATTAAGGAGATATGATAAATATAGAATTAATTGAAAAGGATGAGAGGAAGTACCAACCTTAAAGAATTGTAGATCTGAAGAATACTATTTTATGAGGTTTGTACTCAGTTTTTGGAAAATCCAAAGTATGATCTGGAACAGAAACATAGAGACAAACAAAACCCAAAAATCTTCTTCCAAACCAACACCATCTTATGAAAAGGTCAACCTTGACCCAAAAATGTCACCACTGACCCAATAATCTCATTCCTGACCTGCACAGGTCTGACATAAAATCTATTTGTGGATCCTGATAGTTCGCTGAAAATGTTATCCAGATCTGAGTTCAAATCTGTAGTCTTGAACCTGTACCTACAAGAAAAAGAGATTTTTTTGTTGGGGGGTTTGCCTTGGTCAAACCTCAATTTTGGAATTAGCCTCAAATATATAATTGAAATTGCAGAAGTAAACAAAGTAAATGCATAAATTCACCTTGCTTATAAAAGTCGTTGTGGAGGATTCAAATCCTTGAATTCACAACTATGTATGCACCAATGGATCTAGAATTTAGAATGTAGGATGTCTTCAATCAATTTCTTGTAGATCCCCAACACCAAATCTTGAATGGGTTCTTGAATATGAAGAGGCTTGTAAGAAGGTGGATGGAGAGATCACCAAAAAGGGCACTATGTAGCTTGAATCCTTCAATGGCCTCCCATGGATCTCTTTGATGAATGCTTGAATACTTAATGATGGATAGATGCTTGCTTCAAATCTTGATGCTTAGCTTGATTGAACTTCACTTGATAATACTTCTTAATTTCTCAATAATTCTTAGGCTTGGATAGAGGACTTAGAAGATCTTCTTGCTTGATTGCTTGTGGTTAGAGAGTCTTAGTGCTTAGAGAATATGAGAGAGAAAAGCCTCCTTTTATATGAAATTAGGGCACAATCTTCTAAGGAGGCTGACATAGGAGAATTAAATTCCAATTAAATCCTTTAACCCTAGGAGAGGACCTATATTAAATATAATTTAGGAATCATCACTTCGGAACCTGAAACATCTGACCCAGAAGCGGGAATTAACTTTTTCAAAGACTGACATCTGGAAACTGTGAGACCCTGAAATCTGGACCTTGGGTCAAGGTTGAGGTCAAACTTGACCTAGGTCAGGGGTGAGGTCAACCTTGACCTAGGTCAGGGTTGAGGTCAACATAGACCTAAAATTTTGACCTTGACCTTGAGGTCAAAGATCTCAAATTTGTAGTCCAGAATGCCAAAAATTGGCTAGAGAGAGGTGGAGAATGGGGTAGAACAGGGGAAAGATAGGTCTAAATTAGGAACCCATTCAAGGGGATTGAAATGACCCCAAACCACTTACTCGTAAGGATAAATCAGTCTACCATGAAAGTGCTTCCATTTTCCAACTATACATTTAGCCCCCACTTTAGCAAGAGTATGGATTCAACACAAACTCTTGGTAAAGGAGATCATAAAGAATAGACAATCTTATTGGAATCAAAAATGGAAAAATAAATCCTCAATCCCCCAAGGGACTTAAGTATTTATGAACCCTAAGATCACAATAAGAGAGAGACATCACTATTTAAGGAAAGAGAGAGAGAAAGAGGGTGTGATTATCTTGCCCAATGAGAATTTATATCTCATTGTGAACCACACAAGTAAACAACATAACTAGAAAGATGGAGTTGAACCACCTAGTGAATGTGGCTACTCACTAGTCAACCCATCAGGGTGATCTATTCTTAAGGACACCTTCCAACCTTAAAGGATCAAAAATTTTGAAAAACTGGACGGATCAAGAGATCCGTGTAAATTTAAACTGGAGGGATCAAGAGATCCTAAAAAGTAAAATGTCCATGCTTTAAGGATTAGTTTTTAATCCATAAATGGAAAAAAAAATTTAAGTGTTTGAAAATAATTTGAACCTGTGTGTGTGTGTGTGTGTGTGTGTGTGTGTGTGTGTGTGTGTGTAAAAAGTGAGTAGAGCGTATGCCCCCACATTAAAGTCATTGCTAACACTTTAACATGAGCAATGGTTTTAACAGAAACATAAACTACTCTATGGATTATGTTTCCACTATGAGATGCCCCCAAATGAAGAAAAATCAAGGGAAATAAACATAAAAATACAAAATAACATAGAAGGGATCTACCTACTATGGAGTCAGGATGATCATAAGATAACATGTGCATATATAGATATGATATTATTGCAAATGAATTGACGTCATTCCCCAAAGAAAGTAGAACTACAATCACAATAGAGGAAAGAAAACTTAAGAGTTACAAAGAAGAATCTTTTCAGACCACAACCTGGAGACCAAAAAGAATCAATGCTACCATGTCGCAGATCCAAGCAGACTATACAAGGTAAATATTATGAACAATAGCACAAGTACAATTTAACATAAGAACAACATATAGAAGAATAAAGATACATATAGACGAATTGTACAATAATTTTGATTCTTTTATCACCTTGCACCAACAAAGTAACAATGGTTGCATAAAAGAATATAAAAAACATTTAGCAAACACATTACGGGAAAAAAAAATATAGCATGCAAACACAAAAAAGGGCTATCATGAAGGATAGGCCAATCAGGTGCATCACCTACTCTCCCTATCTTGGTTTATATCAGTTAGGGAAGGTTCCAAATAAGGATCCTTTTGAGAATTGCATTTCTCGATACTAGGTGTAATTGTCAATTTAGTTGAAAGCATATGATGTAAGTCAGTGTCAAGATCAATGGTCTCATATTCATCACTAAGATCAATAGGATCATAAAAAGTGTCTTCCTCATCAAGATTAATTGAAATGGGGTCTAAGATGTGAATAGGATCATCACAATCATTCATCTTAACATCATTATGAATATTGACTTCTTTCAACACATTAGGAATAGGTTGGTCAAAAGTAGGTAAAGAGTTTCAAAGAAGAGAAGAATGGGCCCTAGCATTAGCTCTACACTTTTTTACGATGTTCATTAGCAGATTTATTGCATTTTGCTTTGCTTACCAGATTTGAGAACTAGGAGGAATGACCACAGATTCCTTCACAGGTTCTATAGGAGGATTTTCAATGGGTTGTAATGAAATAGTAGAAGTTTGATTATCAGAATTAGAAGTAATGGCTAAAGGAGGTATGGAAGGAGTAGGAAAAAGACCATAGTTGAGATCTATCCGAGGCATGCTTAACTCAACAATTTTATGATGTTTGTAAGCTTGGTATGAGCGAAAGAGATGATCATGGAGAGGAGGACATGAGTTAGGTAATGAAGGCCAAAAAAAAGTCAAGAGTAGCACAATCTCTAGGCCTAGAAGGTTGATACAAACTATGATTAATCATTTTGACTTCTTCATTATGAATGAACTTAAGACATATATGAATAGGAGAAGAGATAGAATTCATAGCAGTTATCCAAGGTAAACAAAATTTTATTTGAAATTGTTTAGAAGTAGGAATAAAAATGAAGGTAGTATCTACAACTTTACCACAAAGTTCAACAGGTAAGTTGATAGAACCAAGTGGAGGATAATGAAAACCATTACAAGTTTGGATCCATGCATCAGATGGATCATAGAAATCACATTGTAAGTTTTTCATTAAAATATTTTCCTCAGTAATGACATTTATTAAAGATGGGGATCAACAAGACAACCACAAGTAGGTCTATTAGCAATCCTAGCATAGATATAAAGGGGACCATTAGGAGCTTTAATCATTTCAGAATCATCAAAGGTGATTAAAAGTTCCCTGGGTCACTTATCCTTAGTTTGTTTTTGAGGTTTAGGTGGAACTGGAAGTTGAAGTAGAAGTGAAGGATCTTGAATAGTAGGTTGAGATGAAACAACACACTCCACATGATTAACAATGTGATTAAGATCATCCATCTTTGAATCATAAGCAATATCCATAGACAATGGTTGAGCTATGGTATTAGTATCATGTGTAGGTAAAGGATTCTTATAGATTTGAAGGTTTTGATTAGGAGGAGAAACAAATTTATTCCCACTACCATCAAAATTATCAACAGAAAAAGCCTTAGAATCAATTAAATCTTGAATTTTATGCTTTAGAGAATAACATTTTTCAATATCATGGCCATTTTGGCAATGGTATTGACAAAAATCTTTTGAATCGAAGGATTTGGATGCTATCGTGGTAGGGAGAAGAGATTGAATAGGAGGCAAGGTAATCATATTAGCACTTAACAACCTACTCATTATAGAATGAAAATTTTTAGAGAGAGAGGAATAAACATATGATTCATACGGAAAGCAGTGGATGCAGAAGTGGCATTAGTGGATGTAATAGCAAATTGATCAGCAACCGCAGTCATGTGTTTATTAATCTTGACATAATTGTTAGGTTTTTGAAACTTATTAGGATTAAGAGCATTTTCGCTCTTATCAACTGGAACAGGAGCCATTGGAGTGTTGCTCTCAAATTGACTCACTTGTAACTGATAATGGTGAAGTGCTACACAAAGTTGTTGAAAAGAGGTAAATTCAGTAAGAAGAATCTTATCTC
>MU223336.1:40991-67774 GCA_018584345.1 Thuja plicata | reverse complement strand
AAAATAATCAATTGAATAAGGAGGTAAAGAACAATACCATTGCAAAGCCTTATCATGAAAAGTTCTAGCAAACAATTTAGCTAAAATCCTATGGTCATGAGCATAATCACTACAAAGGATTTGAAATATTTAAACATGAGTGAAAATATCGCCTTTACCATTGTAATTCTCAAGACAAGGCATATTGGCTTGTTGAGGGATAGTAGCACGAATGATGTCTAAGGATAAAGGACTACCCATGTCACATGTAGGAATGCTAAACTTGGATTGGGATAAGGATGCAAATTGTTGCTGTAAAGATGACATAGTTTGAGCCAAACTAATAATTGTGGAATCATTAGAGGAAACATGTGGCATAGAAATGTTAGGAACACTAGGAAAAGAGTAGGAAGAAACAGGAATAGAAGACACAACTGGTGGAACATTAGAAACCATAGTTGGAAGGGGATTAGAATAAGTAAAAGGTACACTATGATATGAAGGTTGTGAGGTAGGTAGAGATACTAGTGGTGCACTCACAAGAATAGATGCAATTGGGATAGATGTAGTCATCAAAGGAGGAGTATAAGTAGGAATGCTAGGAATGGAAGAAGGTGCTTGACTAGTGATAGGAGGTGTATATCCTAACTCTTGAGCTTCTTGAGCTAAAGGTTTAACATTTGAATGCACAAGATGAGTAAGAACATGCAATAAGTGAACACCTTGATCATTATCATGGAGGACTTTCTTAAGAGCCTCTAGGGTTTGGTTGGAATCTTGATTATGGTTTTCTTGGGTAAGCATATTTCCCATTTTATCAAGTTCAGTTGAGAGTTTTTGCACTTGTTCAGGAGGAACTCTTAAGGCATCATCCTAATCATGAGATGAGTGAGAATATTTATTCTCCATAGAAGGATTTGAATCATGAGTTATCAAATTATCATCTGGGATCCTAAGGAAAGGAGAGGAAGACTCGAGATCAAAAGAACCCATAAGTCTACGACTTCTTCTAACTAGGATACTATAAATAGGACTAGAAGTGGTAAAGATCATACAAAAATACAATACAAATGAACTAACACAAGATTTTGATTTATTAATTTTAAATGTAATTTAAAGAACATGCAAGATCTAGTATAAACATGTAAATCTAACACCAAAAAGAAAGAGTTGTCTATCGCGGGTTCACCAAAATGTAATGGAAGAAAACCAATTATTATTATTAGGTGAATAATGTGTTGTATTTCCTTAAAATTTACATTTAATTGTAGTTTTAATGTGTGTTGTAATGTGATTAAGCATATAGGGGGAAGGAAGATAAGACATTCCTCTTTTATCCCCAAATGCACAAATGAAAGATCCAAGTTGATTAACCCAAAAGAAGGATCAATGCACAAATGAATCAACCATTTGGAAATGAGAGTAAGGAAGAAGATCTTAAATTGTATTTTATGATTAAGGAGATATGATATATAGTAGTAATTGAAAAAGGATGAGAGGAAGTACCAACCTAAAAGAATTGCAGATCTGAAGAATATTGTTTTCCCGAGGTCTGTACTTAGTTTCTGGAAAATCTAAAGTATGATCTAGAATAGAAACACTGAGACAAATAAAACCTAGAAATATTCTTCCAATCTAACATTGTCTTATGAAAAAGGTTGACCTTGACCCAAAAATGTCACCCCTGACCCAATAATATTGACCCTCACCTGCATAGGTCTGAAAAAAAATATGTTCGCGGATCCTGATAGTTCACTAAAAAGGGTATCTAGATCTGAGTTCAAATCTGCAGTCCTGAACTTGTACCTACAATAAAAAGAGATTTTTTTGTTATGGGGAGGGGTTTCCCTTGGTCAAACCCCAGTTTTTGAATTAAACTCAAATATATAATTGAAATTGTAGAAGTAAACAAAGTAAATGCATAAATTCACCTTGCTTATAAAAGTCCTTGTGGAGGATTCAAATCTTTGAATCCACAAGTATGTATGCACCAATGGATCTAGAATTTAGAATGTAGGATGTCTTCAAACAATTTATTGTATATCTCCAACAAAAAATATTTATTGGGTTCTTGAATATGAAGAGGCTTGGAAGAAGGTGGATGGAGAGATCACCAAAAAGGGCACTATGTAGCTTGAATCCTTCAATGGCCTCCCATGGATGTCTTTGATGAATGCTTGAATACTTGATGATGGATAAATACTTGCTTCAAATATTGCTCCTTAGCTTTCTTTAACTTCACTTGATAATACTTCTCAATTTCTCAATAATGCTTAGGCTTGGATAGAGGACTTAGAAGAGCTTCTTTCTTGATTGCTTGTGGTTAGAGAGTCTTAGAGCTTAGAGAAAATGAGAGAGAAAACCCTCCTTTTATATGAAATTAGGGAACAATATTCTAAGGAGGCTGACATAGGAGAAATAAATTTCTATTAAATCCTTTACCCCTAGGATAGGACCTATATTAAATAGAATTTAGGAATCATTGCTTTGAAACCCGAAATAGCCGACCCGGAAATGGGAATTAACTTTTTCAAAGACCGACATCCATAAACTGTGAGACCCTAAAATTTGGAACTTGGGTCAAGGTTTAGGTCGACCGTGACCTAGGTCAAGGGTGAGATTGACCTTGACCTTGGTTAGGGTCAATTTCCACATAGACCTAAAATTTTGACCTTGACCTTGAGGTCAAAGATCTCAAATCTGCAGTCTAGAATGCCAGAAACTGGCTAGAGAGAGGTGGAGAATGGGCAGAACAAGGGGAAAGCTAGGTCTAAATCAGGAACCCATTCAAGGCACTTGACATGACCCCAAACCACTTACTTAGAAGGTTAAACCATTCTACCATGGAAATGCTTCCATTTTCTAACTATATGCTTTCATACACACCCTTGTCTCTGCATTCATCTTTTCCTCTGCCATACACCTAACCAAACAGTCCTAGCCCTCCCAGGGCATGGATATAAAAATAGAAAATTGATTCCTCTAACCTCCTACTTGAATATTCACACTATAAAAAGGCTTATATAACTCATTCATCCAACCTTTTGAGCTTCCCATGGTTGAATTTCATTGGGGAGCCATAAAACCAAAATTACACTGAACCGGACCAGCAAAATCTCTAACACTTAAACAATTTCCTAAGGCTAAAAAATAAAAACTAATATAATTTCTTGCTAAAATAAAAAGTATTGAATATAATCCTACTACTTGAATCTACCAATAGAGAAGGTATTTCAATCCATTAAAACACTAAGAACATTCACATAAGTCGATTGTACTCTGTATCTCAGAACACTTGCTCTATTACTTTCTAAAACTTGCTTACAATCAATATCACATGGGAAATGAGCCACAAAGTATCATAATATGATTCCTCCACCATTTTAGGCCACTAGAATTGATTTCCCACTCCTCGAATGAGGGGAATCCAAATTTGTTGAGTTGCATGCAATATTTGCAAATGTTGTCATGACAACTTTTAAGCATCTTTTGCATTTATGATGAAAACTATATTTTAGGGCCTTTAACCCATAAAAATCAATGAATTAACATAATTTAAGCCTCTTTAAGATTCTTTATCATGTTACATAAGTCTAGGACACATTTAGACCCCATTTCCCAAATTTAGAACTATTCTAAGGGCTAAACACTTAAAAGCAAACTAAACTAAACTAGAATGAAATTAGCACTAACCATTAATTCACCTAGTCACACACAAAAACAAGACCTTCTAAGGTCTAATAAAAAACATACTAGCTTGCCTAGGGTCAGTTACAAGCCAAAACTAACTTAGGCTTTGAGGAAAGCCTAGGTGCTCCTGCACAATCCTCCCCAAATGAAAAAGCTTCAACCCACCCTTGGGTTGAGCAAGTTGAGGTTAATGCACATATTTTTGAACTCGGGTTCCTTTATCCACACTGCATCTGCATCATTTTTTCCATGCCACTTCACTAAGTGTTCTAGGTATTCCTTCTTCCTTGTCTTCTTGTAGACTCTAGAATCTAGTATGTGTTCTTCCTTCTTGATTGGTGTAGATGAAAAGTTGAGTTCCTGCACCTCCTTTATGAATTCAGTCAAACTATGATCTACATTTAGGATTGGGACTTTGTATAAAAATAGGTCTAATACATTAAACATTGAAGATAAACCCCTATCCTCTAGAACTTCCACCTTGTAGGTGTTTGCTCCATATTTGGCTAGTATGACACATGGGTTAATTCTTCTCATCTGAAGCTTATGCAGTGTTCCTTTTTGTAATCTTGCCTTGTTGAGGTGAACCATCACTAGATCCCCAAATTTGAATTGGACATCTCTTTTCCTCTTATCCACTTTACTCTTAAGCTTCTTTGTATTTTCAATAAGTGTTTTCCTCACTGTGTCATGAACTTCTTGCATAGAATGTGCAAATTCATCTACATAGCCACTTCCCTTGGCTCCATCCTTTTGATCTTTGAGCTCATATATTCTTCTTTGATGAAGGCCATAAATAATTTTAAAAGGAATCTTACCAGTAGTCTTATTCACAGTATCATTATAGGCATATTATGCTTTCCCAATGAGTTGGTCCCAAGTTTGACCATACTCCTTAGTTAGTCACCTTAAGAGATTTCCAAGACTTCTATCGACTACCCCTATTTGGCCATCAGACTAAGGATGGTATGAAGATCCAAAAGATAAGTTGTTTCCCAAATTTTTCTAGAGAGTCTTCCAAAAATGACTCATAAAATTTGTGTCTCTGTTAGACACTATTCTCAATGGAAAACCATGTATTCTAACTACCTCTTTGAAAAATAGGGAAGCTATCTAAATTGCATCATTTGTTGTCTTATAGGGTACAAAGTGTGCCAGCTTGCTAAATCTGTCCACAATAACATAAATGCTATCCATTCCGTCTTTTGTCTTACAAAATCCATGCTCAGAGATTCCAATGGTCTGGTTGGAATGGGTAAAGGATGATATAGACCTGAATTAATAGATCTACCTTTTGCCTTTTGACAGATAACACAACCTTCTACATATTTCTTAACATTTGAATTCATCTTGGGCCAAAATTAGAATCTTTGAACTAATTCTTGAGTTTTATTAACACCAAAATAGCCACTAAGTACACCATTGTGTTTCTCCTAGATTAGATTCTCCCTAATAGACCCCCTAGGAACACACAATTGACTCCCTTTGAACAATAGATCACTTTGTAAAGTATACTCAGAGAATTGACTATGAAAGTGATTTTTATACTCTTGGCATACCTTGTAAATGTCTACAAAGTCCTCATCTCCACCATATGGGTCTTTGAAGTTGTTTATCCCCATGCTCTATAGTTGAATTTATTGAATGGTCAAGGCTCTTCTTAAGGCATCTACTACCTTATTCTGCAACCCCTTTTTGTGTTTGATGTTGAAGGTGTATGCTTGTAGGCAGTCAACCCACTTCATATGTTTGTGACTGAGTTTATCTTGGGTGTTCAAGAAACTTAATTCTTGAATGTCTAGATAGACTATGAACTCTTTTGGAAGTAGATAGTGCCTCCACTTTATTAGTGCTTGGACTAGAGCATACATCTCTAGGTCATAAGAAGAATATTTCTTCTTAGATTCATTTAGTTTCTCAGAGTGGAAGGCTACTAGTCTTCCCTCTTGACTCAAGATTGCTCCAATGGCTACATTGTTGGCATCACATTCCACAATGACTAGCTTTCCAAAGCTTTGAAAATTAGGATTGGTTGGGCAGTAATATTTTTCTTTAACAACTCAAACCCGTTGTTAGCTTGTTCATTCCATACAAATTTAGTCTTCATCCCACCCTTGATAGTATCACCCATAGGATCACAAATTGCATTGAATTGTTTGATAAAATTTCTATAGTATTGTTCTAAGCCATTGTGAAGGAGGTGAATTGAGTGTGTGTTAAGGATAACATATAAATATTGGAAAGGGGGTTTGATTGATTGATTAATTGTTATAGTGTGTTGAAATCCTTAACCCTAATTCACATCTTACACTTAATTGAGTTTCATATTGATTATATATTGTAATTGTGATTAAGGGAAGATAAGACACTCCTTTCTTTCACCCTCAAATACACAAATATGAGATCCAATTTGATCAACCCAAGTAGAAGCGTTAATGCACAAATGAATCAACTATTTGGAAAGAGAACAAGAAAGGGGATCTTAAATTCTATAAATTAATTAAGTAAATATACTTAATAACAGTAGTTGAAAAGGATAGGAGGAAGAAATAACCTTACAAAATTGTAGATCAAAGAATGCTATTTTCTAAGGTCTATATACTATTTCTGGAAAATCTGACAGTTGATCCCGAACCAGAATGTGGAGACAAACAAAACCCAGAAATATTTTTTTGTTCCGATGTTGTCTTATGAAAAAGGTCGACCCTGTACCACTTTTTCCAACCCTATCCTACATAGATCCGATTGTGTCCCTGTTCTCACAGTCTAAAAGAAATCTGAAAAGGGTATCCAAATCTTGTCTCAGATCTATAATCCCAAACCTGTACCTACAAAAAGAATGGTTTGTTTGTTATGGGGGAGGGGTTTACCTTGGTCAAACCCCATTTTTGGAATTAATCTTAAATATATATAATTGAATTTGTAGAAATGGACAAAGTAAATGCATAAATTCACCTTGCTTTGAAAAGTCCTTGTGGCATATTCAAATTTGTGAATCCACAAGTATGATTCAAAATATGGAATGTAGAATGGTAGGATTTCTTCAATCTCTTGCTTATAGAATATCCAACACCAAGTATTGGATGGTTTCTTGATCTTGAAAAAGGCTTGGAAGAAGATGGATGGAGAGATCACCAAAAGGGCATCTTGTAGCTTGAATCCTTCAATGGCCTCCAATGGATCTCCTTCATGAAAATGTATGCTTGAATGGATGAATTTTTTCTTGAAATCTTACTCCTTAGCTTTCCTAGACTTTACTTGATAATGTTCTTCAATTGCTAAAGGATGCATAGGCTTCAATAGAGGACTTAGTATCACTTAGAGAAAATGAGAGAGAAAGCTTTCCTTTTATATGAAATTAGGGCACAATCTTCTGAGGAGACCTACATAGGATAATTAAATCACCATTAAAGCCTTTACCCCTAGGAGATTACCTATATTAAATACAATTTAGGAATCCATGCTTCAGAACCCAAAACAGCTGACCCGGAAGCAGGAGGAAACTTTTTGTGAAGACCGACATCCGGGAAATAGAAAGTCTCTAAGATTTGGACCATGGGACAGGGTCAAGGTTAGCCCTATCCTAGGGTAGGGCTAAGTTTGACCCTATCCTAGGTTAGGGTCAAGGTCGACCCTTTCCTAGGAGGTCAAACCTATCCCTGAATCCCAGAAACACAGGTCTGTATCCCAGAATGCAGAAATCGGGTCAAAAAATGGTGGACAAAAAGGCAGATCATGGGGGGGAAGCCATGTCAAGATCACAGACCCAGTCAAGGTTCTTTTCATGACCCCAAACCACTTACTTGGAAGGCTAAACCAGTCTCCCATGGAAGTGCTTCCATTTTTTTACTATACAGCTATGAAAACTTCTTACCTCGGTGCTTGTTCTTGGAGTAGGCCAGTTGATGATGGCATCCACCTTGCTAGGATCCATCTTTAGGCTGCCTTGAAATAACACAAATCCAAGGTACACTAACTCTTGCTTTATGATTTCACACTTCTCCAATTTTATCATCAGCTCCTCCTTGTGTAGCTTCTTGCAAACCATTTCTAGGTGTCTGAGATGTTCTTCTCTTGTCTTACTATAGATGAGTATATCATCCAAGTAGACTACCACAAATTTTCCAATATAGTCTTTAAGGACTTCATTCATCAACCTCATGAATGTTTATGGGGTGTTGGATAGCCTAAATGGAATGAAAAGACACTCATATAGTCCTTATGTGTTCTTGAAGGCTGTTTTCCACTCATCCCCTTCATTTACCCTGATTTGATGATAGCCACTCTTTAGATCTATCTTGGTAAAATACCTTGCTCCTCCTAGAAAGTCCATTAGGTCTTCTATCCTAGGGGTAGGTAACCTATACCTAATGGTTATTTTGTTTATTTCCCTAGATTTAGTACATAATATCCATGTTCCTCCCTTTAGGGGCTAAGACAGTGGGCACAACACAAGGGCTAATGCTCTTCCTAATCGGACCTTTGCTTAGTAGTTCTTGAATTTGTCTACCTATCTCCTCATTTATTTGAGGATTCATATTATATGCAGCCTTATTGGGAAGGGTATCTCCAAGTATTAGGTCTATTTGGTGGCTTACTAACCTCTTAAGTGGTAGGTATGATGGTTTTCCATCATAGACTATGCCTTCATACTTCTGCAGTAGGTCCTGCACTTGTTTTGGCAACTCTATCTTCTTTACTACTTTGTCAGTGCTTTCTTCCTTTTGTTTCAACACCAATACAAAAACAACTCCCTCTCCTTCCTCTAAGGCCTCTAAGAACTCTTTCTCACTCACCATGAGAAAATTGGGACCAAATGACTTCATTTATGCATCCTCCAATAGTGATTGTATTTTGTATGTCACATTATCCTTCTTGAAAGAGTATGAATTCTTTGCACCACCATGCATGGCCTTTCTATCAAATTGCCATGGTCTACCTAGGATTAAGTGACATGCATCCATGGGTAGCACATCACACAAAAATTTCTCCTTATACCTCCCAATTGAAAACTCCACCCAAGATTTCTCATTAACAAGGACATGTTGCCCTTTGTTTAGCTAGGTGACTTTGTAAGAATTGGTGTGGGGTATTCTTGTAATCTTCAACTTGCTGACTACTTCCTCTGACACTATATTGTCAGTAGACCTTAAGTCTATAATTTTTCTACACACTTTTCCCATCATCTTACTCTTCACCCTAAACAGTGACCTCCTCTGACTAGGCTCTTCTTTAACTGGCTCCTTAATCAGAGTTCTTCTCATCATAAGATTCTCTCCTTCTTCTAATTCTAAGGGAGCCTCAGGGTGTTTGTTTCCACCACTATTTTCTTCTTAGATATAATTCACCCTCTTATCATTTCCTTAAGAAGTATAACCCATCTCTAGACATCTGTATGAAGGATGTCCCATTTGGTTGCAGTGGTAACACTTCATAGTATAAAAGTAGTTACCCCTACCTTGGTAGTTATTTCTTCCTCTTCCACTAGAGTTCCTTCCTCTATTTGAACACCCTCTATTGGAGTTTCCTTCTTATTTTTCAATAGATTTATTCTCCCCTTGATTCTTGTGTTCAGAACTGCTTCCACTATTTCCACCTCTCTGTCTGCTAGTGTCTCTTCCTCTACCTCTTCCTCTAGTAGTACTAGAGTCTTGTTTCTTCCTAAGATTCTCTTAAACTTTGATGGAAAGTTGGTGGCACTTCTGAATGGTGTCTCAAGTCAAAAGACTCATCTCCTCTTGTGGTCCACTTTAGTCCATTAAGGTATATTTCTACCTTAACCTTCTCATCTTCTACAACTCTAGATCTCATGCAAAGTCTCTGAAATTCTTCAGTGTATGAGTTTATATCTAGGTCCTTCTATCTAAAACCTTGCCTTCTCTTATGCAATTGGATTTCATAATCCTCGGGGATATAAGCATCTCTAACTTTTGTAACTATAGCTTTTCATGAAGCAATGGGCCTCTTTCCATCTTTTTCCCTCTCATCTTGAATGAATTTCTACCAAGTGCATGCAGAACCTCTCACTCTTGCTTTTGTAACCATTAGCTTTTGAGCCTCAGTGATTCCATCACCCTCAAAATGGTTTTCTATTCCTTCTATCCAGTCGAGGACTATCTCTGGCTCCATCTTTCTAGTAAAGATTGAAAATCCTTCTAGTGCTTTGCCACTCATAGCCTTTAAAGCTTTTAGGAATGGATCCTCTTTAAGGATAGGGTCAGCTTCAGGTACTTCATCATCAATGGAAATTTCTTTGCATTTCCCTTCAACCTTATCCTTCACTTCTACTTTCTCATCAACTTCAGCTACCTTTTCCTCTAATTGAGCCAATCTATCTTGGAGCATTCTATTCTCCACTTCTTGATCCTCCACCTTCCTAGCTATCTCAGCATTAGTCACCATTGTTGACTCTCCAACTAATTCAGTCGGTTGGAAAATTAACCACAAGTCAAATCAGCTATAATTTGATACCAATCTAATAGAAGTAACCCTAAGGTGTGCTTACACCATTTTCTAGACAAGACTTTGCTTTCTGTAGTCTACGTAGGATCCCAATTTCTCTTCTAGTATCTCATTAGACTCAAGACACTAAGCCTAAGACTATTCCAACTCTTCTCCAAGAGTTACTCTTCTTGTGTTTCACCCTGAAGGACAACTACCACTAGTTTTGTATCAATGCTTCTCATTTGCTTTGAAGGATTAAAAACCTAAACCCTTCATACCAACTCCAAAAATGCTACAAGGGTCTTGTCTACTACTTGTATACACATTCCGCATCCATACATTACCATTTGAATATGTCTTTAATCCCAATTTAGTCAATTTCCAGATATTCACTCAAAATGATCCTATTAGGCCTAATTGACCAATTAGCCCTATCCAGAGGTTTTTTTGGATTTCTTCCTAAATATTCCAAAAAAACCTAAAAATATTCTAGGATCTTGATACCCTTTTTGAAAACATAAAGGAGTTTCAAGGTCTAGGGTCCCCAAGCCTTCCATACACCTCTGACCTGAATTGTAGGGCTATTAGGCCTAGTTTGTCTCTTCACAAATAGTCCATTGAATTCTATGTAAAAATCCATCCAAATGGATTGGATGAGCTCTAAAATCATAGCCAAGGATCTATATGACCCTATAGACTCTGAGACCACACTTGGTTCATAACTTTCATACACACCCTTGTCTCTGCATTCATCTTTTCCTTTGCCATACACCTAACTGGACAGTTCTAGCTCACCTAGGGCATGGCTATAAAAAGATAAAATTTATTCCTCTGACCTCATACTTGAATATTCACACTGTACAGAGGCTCACATAACTCATTCATCCAACCTTTTGAGTTTCCCACAGTTGGATTGCATGAGGGAACAATAAAACCAAAACTACCTTGATTTGGTCCAACAGACTTTCTAACACTCAAACAATTTCCTCAGGCTACCAAATCAACATTAATATACATTATCACTAAAATAAAAATTCTTGAATATACTCCTACTACTTGAATCTACCAACAGAAAAATTATTTCAATCCATTAAAACACTAAGAACACTCACATAGGTCGACTGTACTCTGTATCTTAGAACACTTGCTCTATTGCTTTCTAAAACTTTATTACAATCAATATCCCTTAGGAAATGAACCATAAAGTATCATAAGATGCTTCCTCCACCATTTTAGGCAACTAGAATTTATTTTCCACTCCTAGAATGAGGGGAATCCAAATTTTTTGAGTTGCATGCAACATTTACAAAAGTTGCAAATGTTGTCATAACAACATTTGAGCATCTTTTGCATTTATGATGCAAACTATATTTTAGGGCATCTAACCCATAAAAATTGATGAATTAACATCATTTAAACCTCTTTAATCATATTTATCACCTTACATAGGTGTAGGACACATTTAGACCCCATTTCCAAAATTTAGGCCTATTTTAAGGCCTAAACACTTTAAAGAAAACTAAACTAAACTAGAATTAAATTAGCACTAACCACTAATTCACCTAGTCACACACAACAAAAATACCTTCTAAGGTCTAATAAAAAACATACTAACTTGTCTAGGGTTAGTTACAAGACAAAACTAACTAGGGCTTTAAGGATAGCGTAGGTGCTCCTACACCATCCCCCCCAAATGAAAAAGCTTCAACCAACCCTTGGGTTGAGTAAGTTGAGATCAATGCCCACATTTTTGAACTTAGTTTCCTTTATTCACACTGCATCTCTATCATTTTTTCCATGCCACTTCACTAATTGTTCTAGGCATTTCTTCTTCCTTGTCTTCTTGTAGACTCTAGAATCCAGTATGTGTTCTGCCTTCTTGATTGGTGCAAATGGCAAGTTGAGTTCCTCCACCTCCTGTATGACTTCAGTCAAAGTCTGATTAGCATCTAGGATTGTGCCTTTGTATAAAACCATTTCTACAACATTAAACACCAAAGATAGACCCCTATCCTCTAGAAGTTCCACCTTGTAGGCATTTGCTCCATATTTGGCTAGTATGACACATTGGCCAATTCTTCTCATCTGAAGCTAATGTGGTGTTCCTTTTTTTAATCCTACCTTGTTGAGGTGAACCATCACTAGATCCCCAAATTTTAGTTGGACATCTCTTTTTCTCTTATCCACTTTACTCTTAAGCTTCTTTGTATTTTCAATGAGTGTCTTCCTCACTATCTCATGGACTTCTTGCATAGAATGTGCAAAGTCATCTACATAGCCACTTCCCTTGGCTCCATCCTTTAGATCTATAAGCTCATATATACCTCTTGGATGAAGGCCATAAATAATTTCAAAAGGGTACTTACTAGTAGTCCTATTCTTTGTGTAATTGTAGGCATATTATTCTTTCCCAATGAGTTGGTCCCAAGTTTTACCATACTCCTTAGTTAGACACCTTAGGAGATTTACAAGACTCCTATTGACTACCTCTATTTGACCATCAGACTAAGGATGGTATGCAGATCCAAAAGATAACTTGGTTCCCAACTTCTGCCAGAGAGTCTTCCAAATATGACTCATAAACTTATCGTCTATGTCAGACACTATGCTCAATGGAAAACCATGTATTCTGACTACCTCCTTGAAAAATAGGGAAGCTATCTGACTTGCATCATTTTTTGTATTGCAAGGTACAAAGTGTGTCATCTTGCTAAATCTATCCATAATAACATAAATACTATCCATTCCCTATTTTTTCTTGGGGTATCCCACTAAAAAATCCTTACTTAGACATTCCCATGATATGGTTGGAATGGGTAAAGGTTGATATAGGCCTGCATTAGTAGATCTACCTTTTTCCTTTTGATAGATAACACAACCTTCTACATATTTCTTAGCATCCAAATTCATCTTGGGCCAAAAGTAGAATCTTTGAACTATTTTTAGAGTTTTATTAACACCCAAATGGCCACTAAGTGCACCATTGTGTTTCTCCTAGATTAGATTCTCCCTAATAGACCCTCTAGGAATAGACAATTGACTCCCTTTGAACAATAGACCACTCTGTAAAGTATACTTAGAGAATTGACTATGAAGGTGATTTTTATACTTTTGGCATACCTTGTAAATGTTTTCAAAGTCCTCATCTCCACCATATAGGTCTTTGAAGTTGTCTATCCCCATGCTATGCAGTTGAATTTCTTAAATGGTCAAGGCTCTTATGCTTAAGGCATCTGCTACCTTATTTTGCAACCCCTTTTCATGTTTGATTTTGAAGGTGTATTTTTGCAGGTACTCAACCCACTTCATATGCTTGTGACTGATTTTATCTTGGGAGTTCAAGAAACTTAATGCTTGATTGTCTAAATAGACTATGAACTCTTTTGGAAGTAGATAGTGCCTCCACTTTCTCAGTCCTTGGACCAGAGCATACATCTCTAGGTCATAAGAAGAATATTTCTTCTTAGCTTCACTTAGTTTCTCAGAGTGGAAGGCCATTGGTCTTCCCTCTTGTCTCACATATGAACCAATGGCTACATTGTTGGCATCACATTCCATAGTGAATAGCTTTTCAAAGCATGGAAAAATCAAGATTGGTTGGTGACGCAAAGGGTCTAGATTCTAGTCTTCCTTTCCTCCAAATTTCTTCTCCTTTCTTCTAACCATCCAATGGTTACTCCTCAATTTGTAATTCTCAAATATTGATCTCCCAGATCCATCCCACAAATTTTCCTTCAACATATAGTTGATTTATTGAAGACACAAAGTTCATCCAAGGTCAACTAGTCCAACTAGTTCTTCAATTTCCTTGGTTTTCCACTAGAATTTAACCTAGAGCCCTAAACCCTTGATTAGGATCTTTCCCATTCACCTCATAGAATCTTTCTTATGTCCTTGAATCATTAAAATTTGATCAGAAACATTCCCCATACTTATGGATGCTTCAACAATCCAATTGTTGACAAATACACTAGGAGGCCTAATTGGGCTTATTCCTAGTAGGTCTAATTTCACTGTTTTGAGATGAAAGATCCAAATTATTCCGAACAATCTCATAGAAGACCATGAAAATACCAAAGCTATAATCGAAACTCGTAGCTTCTCAATGCACTAACAACCCTAGTTATCACCAGGCCCTAGTTTTTAGCCTACTAATTAGGACTCTGGTCTAGTCAAAGAAAAATGCCTTCAATTAGGTCTTCAAACCTCATTTAACCATCTCCCACCTTTTGATCCTTCAAGGAGACTCTCTAGGGTTTCTACACATGCCACTAGGTCTTTCCCCCAAGATCATGGGTGCTCGATCCAGACCAAACTTTACCCTGTCCAGCCTCATCTGCTCCTAGCAGTCAGCCATAGGGCTTCATACCAAGACTATGAATACCATTGAAAAAAGAAAAAGAAAACAAAAAAAATTATGTACAGATCCTAACCATTCATCCCCCATGGTTTCATCCATTTTCAACAGTGGATGTTTAGGTTAGAGCCATATTCACCTTTGCAACTTTGCAAATTCAACTTGAAGACCAATGGATTAAATCCTACTATAAATTTACACTATGTTAACTTGAAATCAAAATACTATGTGCATAAGAAATATAATTCAAAACACTACACTCCCATGGGGTCTGATCACCCAATCCAATTCATACACTGTTGTATCGAAAGAAAGATACACTACAAATTACAAGAACACATAGTCTGACATCTGTATAGAGGGTTCAAAAAAGTGTTGTGCAATCAAAAAATCCAGTAACCTTCTAAAAATCATCAATCCATTCTCAAATACCCAAGCATGGGTAGTTACAACCACTCCAACCTCCATTTTGAACTTCTTGCAAAAAGTTACAAAAGTTGCTCGAGCAACTTTTGAAAGTTGCTAGCAACTTTTTAGCATCTTTTGTTATTTGACTATTTTAGTCAACTGGATGCATGTTTTTGACTTCCATGACCCTAGTTAGGTTACTTAGGGTCCTATAAGACACTCTAAACCCAAGTTACACAAAAATAGAAACTTTTACCTTTCTAGGTCAAAATGACCATAATATCCCCTAGGAGCACTTTTGGTTCTTACAAATGTGGAGATGAAAAATTTTAGATCCAACCTAGTGGATCTTACTAAAACCCACACAAAACACCTAACACAACCCTAAAACACACAAACCACACCAAAATGGGAGGTTCTTTGGAACATACTCCCCTGGGACAAATAAATCAAGTCCCTTGAGTTAGGAGGTCTTCAATGGTGACCCCATGCTTCAGAATATCTTCCTCTGTCATCCAAGAGGCCTCAGCTTTAGGTAGACCCTGTCACTTGATCAAATACTCTTTGTAAGTACCCTTCATTGTATTCTTGATCACCTTGGAATCTAGTATACTTTCTAACTGTAGAGGGTGTGGAGTAGGCAAATCCTTGACCCAATCTTCATCTCCCAACTCCGAAAGAGTTTTTTGACCAGTGTCTACAGATGGTCCCTTCTAGGGATACAGGTCACATACATTAAATATTGGTGAAATGCCCAAATGTGGAGGCAATTCCACTTCATATGCATTCTTTTCATACTTATGCAATATCCTTTGTGGTCCTATCTTCTTCATGAGTAATTTAGTTGGCTTACCCTTGGGTAGTCTTTCATTTCTAAGATAAGAAAGTACTAGATCCCCCACCTTGAACTACAAATCCCTCCTTGTTTGATCTGCCTTGGACTTATATTTCTCCCCTTGTTTTTGTAGAGTCATTTTGACTTGATCATGAAGCTCTTTCATCTATTCTACAAATGACTCCCCTTGAGCACTCCTTTTGTCTTATAAACTGAGATCCATTAACTCCAAGATCCCTCTAGCATTATCCCCATAAATGATCTCAAATGATATTTTACCAGTACTTCTATTAATGGAATCATTATAGGCATATTCTACTTTCCCTATGATATGATCCCATGACTATCCATGTTGCTTGGTTAGACATCTCAGTAGATTTCACAAAGATCTATTGAATACCTCAGTTTTCCTATCTGACTGAGGGTGATAGGCTGAAGAGAAAGAAAAATTTATCCTCAACATCTTCTAAAGAGTCCTCCAAAAGTGATTCGTAAACTTATTGCCCTTATCACTTACTATATTCAATGGAAATCCATGAATTCTCACAATGTCTCTAAAGAATAGGCCTACAATATGTGAAGAAACAATGGTTTTCTTGCATGGAATGAAGTGTACCATTTTGCTAAACCAGTCCACCACAAAAAACACACTGTCATGTCCCTTTGATGTCTTTGGCAATCCCAAAATGAAGTCCATAATTAGACACTCCCAAGGCCTTTGGGGTATGGATAGGAGTTGATGCAATCTAGTATTTCTACTTTGTCCTTTAACCCTCTTACATATTTGACATTGCTCCACAAAATTTCTAACATCTGACTATAACCTAGGCCAATAGTAATTCCTATTCACTTTCTCAAGTTTCTTGTCTACTCCAAAGTGGCCTCTCAAGCTTCCTTGGTGTTTCTCCTTGACTATGTTCTCCCTCATTGAACACTTAGGTACACATATTAAGTGTCCTTTGAACAATAGTCCCTCCTACAACATATAATTAGTGAAATCTACTTTGTATCCCTGTTGGAACTTTACACATGCCTCATAGGCATCTTTGAAATCATTATCTCCTATATAGCCATTCTCTTGTAATTTTATCTCCTGTATAGCCAATGCTCTTCTACTTACAGCATCAACAACCTTGTTGCTAACTCCTTTCTTATGTTTGATAACAAATGTGTAGGATTGCAAAGATTCTACCCACTTAAGGTGTCTTTGGCTCAATTTCTCTTGCCCATTTAGGAAAATAAGGGCATGGTTATGTGTGTAGACAACAAATTCCCTTGGTAGGAGATAATGTCTCCATTTTTTAAGGGCTTGTACCATAGCATACAATTCCAAATCATAGGTGGAGTAATTCTTTTTAGCCTCATTCAACTTCTTTGAGAAGAATGCCATACGGTTTCCCCCTTGACTTAACACTGCTCCAATGGATATCTTACTACCATCACACTCCACCACAAATAACTGATTGAAGTTGGGGGACCTAAGTGTAGGTAGTTCTGTTATCCTCTTTTTCAACATTTCCAATCCTTGATCTGCTCCTACTGTCCACTTGAACTAGAATTTGATTCCTCCTTTGATAGTGTTGAAGATAGGGGCACATACATGACTAAAATTCCTCACAAATTTCCTATATTAGGAGGCCATTCCAAAATAGACTTGACCTTATCAAGATCCATCTTCATACATCCATTAGCAACCACAAAACTAAGATATACTAATTAAGTTTTCAAGAACTCACATTTTGCCTAATTGATCATCAATTTCTCTTGGTGTAGCCTCCTCAATACCATCTCCAAATGCTTTAGATACTCCTCCTTAATCCTGCTAAAGATCAAAATTTCATCAAGATAAACTATTACAAACTTACCTATGAAATCTACTAGCACTTCATTTATGAGCCTCATGAATGTGCTAGGTGCATTTGTTAGGCCAAAGAGCATTACTAGCCATTCATACAACCCTTCATTGGTTTTGAAGGCTTTCTTCCATTCATCACCAAGCCTAACTTTGATTTGGTGATACCCTGACTTCAAATCCACCTTGGAAAAATAACAAGAACCCCCAAAGTTGTCTAGAAAATCCTCAATCTGGGGCATTTGGAATCTATATCTGATTGTGATTTTGTTAATGGCCTTGGCTTCAATGCACATCCTCCATTTTACATCCTTCTTGGGTGAAAGGATAGTTGGCACAACACAAGGGCTCAAACTCTTCCTTATTAACCCCTTCTCCAACAAATCTTGCTCTTCCTTATTAACCCCTTCTCCAAAAAATCTTGAATTTGTTTTTCTATCTTTGCATTTTGACTTAGTGTCATCTTATATGCTACCTTGTTAGGTAGATTAGCTCCAGGTATGAGGTCTATCTTGTGGCTCACATCCCTCATGGGTGGAAATGTACTAGGCAATCCATTATCCACTATTTCATGATACTTTTCCAATAGTGCTTGTACTTCTTGTGGCATACTAGCTTTCTCTTTGGTCTCCTACTTTGGATTCACTATCATTGCAAAATAGACCCCTTTCTCATTCTTCATAGCCTTTAAAAACTCCTTTCCACTCAATAGCATCACACTAGTTCCCACATGATTCTCTTCATTAGGTTCTTGTAAGGGATCCATCTGAAACTTCTTTCCTTTCTTAGTAATCACATAGTTATTCTTCTCACCATCATGGATGGCCTTCACATCATATTTCCATGGGCATCCTAGAAGGAGATGACATGCATCCATGGGAAATATGTCACATACCTTGTCCTTATACTCACCTATTTCAAACTTCACCATTGTTTGTTCATCCACCACTATCTACTATCCCTTGTTTAACCATGATACTTTATAGGGAGTGGTGTGTGGTATCCTTCTAAGTTTTAATTTTTCCACCATCTCAGTTGACACTATATTCTCTATGGAACACTATCACTTTGCATATCTTCCCATAAGACCTACAAGTAGTCTTGAACAAGTTCTTTCTTTGAGGTGGTTTTGTGACACTAGGAACTTTCAACAAAGTCCTTCTCAACATGATATTCTCTCCATCCAATACTTTCCCTACCTTGGAGATGGGAGAACTGGCACTTTGAGTGTCATCCTCTTGTACCAATTGATTCCTTCTTTCTCCCATTGATGATGTGGAAGTCTTTTCTAGACATTTTCCCATTATATGGCCCACTTGGTTGCAATTGTAACACCTGCCAGTGAAGACATAATTGGACCTTCCTTGTGACTGGAATCTACCCCTTGGTGGTCCTCTTCCTCTGTATCCTCCCCTTTGAAATGACCCTCTATATTGATTACTCCTGCTATCCATAGATTTATTCTCTTTTGGTCTATTTGGGCTTTGTCCTCTGCCAAATTTACTCCTGCCTCTAAATCCTCTTTTGTTATTACCCCTACCTCTTTGGTGGAAATCATTCCTCCTCCTAGTCTTATCCTCTGCTCTCAAAGCTAACTGAAAAAACTTGTGCATACTATCAGGAGCCATCATACTAATTTCATCTTGAATCCCTTGTCTCAACCCATTGAGGTACCTTGCTACCTTTTCTACCTCCTCTTCTTGCCTTCTTTCCCTTAGGCTCAATTTGTGGAACTCTTCAGTGTAGGCACTTACTATCAACTCCTTTTGTCTCAAGTTCTACAACTTCTGATACATTTGGATCTCATAATCAATGAGTAGGAATTGTGCCCTCATTCTGATCTTCATTCTCTCCCAAGAAGCTATCTTCTTCTTACTAGTCACCACCCTATCATCTTGAATCATGTTCCACCACACCAATGTAGATCCTTAGAGTCTAGCCTTTGCATAGCTGACCCTCTTCTCTTCTAATACTTCCTTATAGTCAAACGGGTTGTCTATGGCCTCTAACCAATCCAATAACTCTTCACCATTTAAGCTACCAAAATATTAAGGTATATGTTCTATACTGTCTTTGTTGATGGACTTGGAGGAATGACAAAACACCTTTTGTTCTTTATCCATCTCCACTTCTTTCCCTTTTGATTCTCCTGACTGATTTTTGGTTTCATCATCACCCTCATCTCCCCATTTAGTTACTCTCTTCTTACTCCTTGGTTATGACACACTAGCCTTCTCAAAGAGACCTTGAACCAACTCTATAATGGCATCCCTACTCATTTCCTTAAGAGGCATGTTTTCAACCTCTTGGCTCTCCTCCCATTCAAACATACACTAAACTTCAAGAAATTTTGGCTCTGATACCACTCTAATGTAGAGGATCTAGCTTCTAGTCTTCCTTTCCTCCAAATTGCTTCTCATTTCTTCTAACCATCTAATGGTTACTCCTCCATGTGTAATTCTCCAGTGTGGACCTCCTAGATCCTTCCCATTAACATGAATCCAAGGTATAGTTGATTTATTGAAGACACAAAGGTCATCCAAGGTCAACTAGTCCAACTAGTTCTTTAATTTCCTTTGTTTTCCACTAGATTTTCCCCTAGAGACCTAAACCCTTTATTAGGATCTTTCCCATTCACCTCATATAATCTTTCCTATTCCCTTGAATCATTAAAATTTTATCATAAACATTCCCCACACTTTTGGATGCTTCAACAATCAAATTGTTGAGAAATACACTAGGAGGCCTAATTAGGCTTATTCCTAGTAGGTCTAATTTCACTATTTTGATCCCAAAGCTCCAAATTCTTCCAAAAAATCTCATGGAAGACCATGAAAATCTTGAATATATCCACTATCCCTTCTATAATCCAAAATAATTTCTTCTCAATGCACCCACAACCCTAGTTATCACCATGCCCTAGTTTTTAGCCTACTAATTAGGCCTTTGTGCCAGTCAGAGAAAAATGCCTTCAATTAGGTATTCAAACTTTGTTTCACCATCTCCCACCATTTGATCCTTTAGGGAGACTCTCTAGGGATTTTTTACATGCCACTAGGTCTTTCCCCAAGATCATGGGTGCTCGATCCAAACCAAACTTTACCCTATCCATGCTCACTTGCTCTTAGCAGTCATCCATAGGGCTTCATTCCAAGACTAAAAATCCCATTAAAAAAACAAAAATAAAACCAAAAAAATTATTTATATACCCTAACCCTTCATCCCCCATGGTTTCAACCATTCTCAACGGTGGATGTTTAGGTTAGAGCTATATTCACCTCTGCAACTCTGCAAATTGAACTTGCAGACCAGTGGCTTAAATCGTACAATAACTTTACACTATGTTAACTTGAAATAAAACTAATATGTGCATAAGAAAGATAATTCAAAACACTACACTCCCATGGGGTAAGATCACCCAATCCAATCCATACACAGCCGTATAGAAAGCAAGAAACACTACAAATTAAAAGAACACACAGTCTGACATCCATACAGAGGGTTCACAAAAGTGTTGCGCAATCCAAAACTTCATTAACCTTCTGAAAATCATCAATCCATGCTCAAATACCTGAGCATGGGTAGTTAAAACCACTCCAACCTCCATTTGAAACTTCTTGAAAAAAGTTGCAAAAGTTGCTCGAGCAACTTTTGAAAGTTGCTAACAACTTTTTAGCATCTTTTGTTATTTGACTATTTTAGTGAACTCGATGCATGTTTTTGACTTCCATGACCCTAGTTAGGTTACTTAGGTTCCTAGAAGACACTCTAAACCCAAGTTACACAAAAATAGAAACTTTTACCTTTCTAGGTCAAAATGACCATAATATCCCCTAGGAGCACTTTTGGCTCTTACAAACATGGAGATGAACAAATTTAGATCCAACCTAGTGGATCTTATTACAACCAACAAAAAACACCTATCACAACCCTAAAACACATAAACAACACCAAAATGGGACGTTCTCTACACCAGTTGGGTGGCAATCTTTTTCTTTAGCAGCTCAAACCCATTTTTAGCTTGTTCATTCCATACAAATTTAGTCTTCATCACACCCTTGATAATATCAAGCATAGGAGCACAAATTGCACTGAATTGTTTGATAAATTTATATAGTACTATGCTAATCCATGAAAACTTCTTACCTCAATGCTTGTTCTTGGAGTAGGTCAGTTGATGATGGCCTCCACCTTGCTAGGATCCATCTTTAGGTTGCCTTGAGATAACACAAATCCAAGGTACACTAACTCTTGCTTAATGAATTCACACTTCTCCAAGTTTATCATTAGCTCCTCCTCATGTATCTTCTTGAAAACCATTTCTAGGTGTCTAAGATGTTCTTCTCTTTTCTTACTATAGATGAGTATATCATCCAAGTACACTACCACAAATTTTCCAATATAGTCTTTAAGGACTTCATTCATCAACCTCATGAATGTTTTTTGGTGCATTGGATAGCCCAAATGAAATTAAAATCCACTCATACAATCCTTATGTGGTCTTGAAGGTTTTTTTCCACTCATCCCCTTCATTTACCCTGATTTGATGATAGACACTCTTTAGGTCTATCTTGGTAAAATACCTTGTTCTTCCTAGACAGTCCATTAGGTCTTCCATCCTAGGGATAGGGAACCTATACCTAATGGTTATTCTATTTATTTCTTTGTATTCAATGCATAATCTCCATGTTCCTCCCTTTTTAGGGGCTAAGACAGTGGGCATGACAAGAGGGCTAATCCTCTTCCTAATCAAACCTTGGCTTAGTAGTTCTTGAATCTATCTACCTATCTCCTCATTTTGTTGAGGAGTCATCTTATATGAAGCCTTATTGGGAAGGGTAGTTCCAGGGATTAGGTCTATTTGGTGGCTTAGTGACCACTTAAGTGGTATGGATGATGGTTTTCCTTCACTAACTATGCCTTCATACTTCTACAGTAGCTCCTACACTTCTTTTGGCATCTATGTCTTCTTTACTTCTCTGTCAGTACTTTCTTCCTTTGGTTTAAATACTAGTGCAAAACCAACTCCCTCTCCTTCCTCTAAGGCCTCTAATAAATGTTTCTCACTCACCATGAGAACATTGGGTCTAGATGAATTCATTTCTGCATCCTCTAATAGTGACTATATTTTGTATGTCACATTATCCTTCTTGAAAGAATATGAATTCTTTGAACCATCATGCATGGCCTTTCTATCAAATTTCCATGGACTACCTAGGAGTAGGTGACATGCATATATGGGTAGCACATCACACAATAATTTTTCCTTATACATGGGTATGTGCACCAAGATGGGGGACCAAAAAGGTGCCATACATTTTTTTGGTCCCCAAAAAGCCATAGGGCATACGCCCTATAGGGCACACGCCCTATAGCTTTGATTGCTTGAGCCTAAGGCTTGGGAAATCAAAACCAATAGGGAGTGCACCCTTTAGGGTGTACACCCTATGTAACATTATTAAAAATGCTTAAGGGAGGGAGGAAGAAAGCCCAACAGGCCCTGCCAGACCAATTTCAGCACTAGTCCAATACATAAAATGTAACAATTAAGTATAAGTTACATACTCTTCCTTTCTTATACTTAAGTATAAGTTACATACTCTTCCTTTCTTATACTTAAGTTAAATTTTATGTATATACTTCCAAGATGTTTGAGAGTGGTTTCAGCTTCATAGGAGTTAAGATAAAGATTCTAGATTTTTAGGGTTTTTAGAAAATTTCAGACTTAGCCAAATTTTAGGAATCAGCATATTGTTTTGAACATGATTCTCAGTGGACTGTTGATTATAATCATATTCCCTTGACTTGATTAAGGACACTCTTTAAGGTTCTTAGTGGTTGTAATGTATCATATTGGGTCCTAAGTGGTCCTAGGTCCCCTTAGGACCCATTACGACTCCTTAGGACACATTAGGGCCTCTTAAGACCCCTTAGAACATAGTAATCATTGTAGGACACACTAATGGGATATAATGTGTACTAGTGTCTCATAAGGGATTGTAATTGGTTTTAAGTGGTACTAGGAACCCTTAGGACCCATTACGACCCCTTAAGACCCATTAGGACACATTGTGACTCATTAGGACCCCTTAGAACACATTAATAGTCATAGGACCCATGAGAGAGAGAGAGAGAGAGAGAGAGAGAGAGAGAGATCCTAGGTCCCCTTAGGACCCATTATGACCCCTTAGGACACATTAGGGCCTCTTAAGATCCATTAGAATATAGTAATCATCGTAGGACACACTAATGGGCTCTAATGTGTACTAGTGTCTTATAAGGGGTTTTAATGGTTTCTAAGTGGTCCTAGGAACCCTTAGGACCCATTACGACCCCTTAAGACCCATTAGGACACATTAGGCCTCATTAGGACCCCTTAGAACACAATAATATTCATAGGAGTCATGAGAGAGAGAGAGAGAGGTCCCCTTAGGGCCCATTACAACCCCTTTGGACACATTAGGGCCTCTAAAGACCCCTTAGAATATAGTAATCATCATAGGACACATTAATGGGCTCTAATGTGTACTAGTGTCTCATAAGGGGTTTTAATGTGATCTAAGTGGTCCTATGAATCCTTAGGACCCATTACAACCCCTTACGACCCATTACGACACATTAGGACTCATTAGGATCCCTTAAAACACATTAATAGTCATAGAACCCATGAGACAGAGAGAGCATTAATCATCATAGGACACTCTTTAGAGTTCTAAGTGGTTCTAATATATCATAAGGGGTCATAATGGGTCCTAAGTGGTCCTACAATCCTTTTGGAACCATTACAACCCCTTATGACACATTAGGACCCATTAGGATCTCTTATGACACATTAGGACTTCTTAGGACCCCTTCAAATTTATTAATCATTGTACGACACACTAATGGGCTCCAATGTGTCCTAATGTTTCTTAAGGGGTTCTAACGGGTTATAAGTGGTCCTAGGAATCCTTACAACTGATTACAATCCCTTAGGACCCATTAAGACCCATTATAGCACATTAGGACCCATTATAACCCCTTATAACACATTAATATTCATATGACTCTTTAGAGAGAGAGAAGGTGAGGACCCATTACAACCCCTTAAGATGCCTCTCTCTACATATTAAGGGTCATAAGGATTTTGAAAGGGTCCTAAGATATATTAATGTGTCCTAGGACCCCTTAACATGCAATAATGAATGATAAGGGGTATTAAGGGGTCCTAAGACACAATAATGTGTCCTAGGACCCCTTATGACCCCTTACAGCTCTTTAGGACCCCTAAGATGCATGGTAAGGGGTCCTCAAGGGTCCTAAGACAAATTAATGTGTCATAGCACTCCTTATGACCCCTTAGGACCCATCTCTCTACATATTAGGGGTAGTAGGATTGTTAAGGGTTCTTAGGACTCAACAATGTTTCCTAGGACCCCTTATACCCCTTACAACCTGCTAGGGCCCCTTAGCACACACTAATGAATGGTAAGGGGTCCTAAGGGGTCCTAATACACATTAATGTGTCCTAGGACCCTTCATATTCCCTTACAAACTTTTAAGACACCTAAGATATATGATAAGGGGTCCTAAGAGGTCATAAGGGATCCTAGAACACCTTATGACCCACTAGGACCCTCGAGGACCCCTCTCTCTAAATTTTAGGGATTTTAAGGGTTTTTAATGTGCCATAGGAATTCTTAGAACAGTTACAACCCCTTAGAAAACCTTACCATACACTAATTAATGGTAATGGGTTCTAAAGGGTCGTTAGTGGCCTTAAGGGGTCCTAGAACACATTACTGTGTTGTAGGACCCCTTACAACCCCTTACAATAAGCTAATGAATTTGAAGAGGTCCTAAGGGTTTCTCAGTGGTCTTAAGGGGTCCCAGGGCACATTACTATGTCATAGGACCCTTTAAGACCCATTAGGACCCCTTATCATACAATAATGTATGACAAGGGGTCTTAAGGGGTTGTAAGGGGTCTTAAGGGGTCCTATGACATATTAATTTGTTCTAGAACCCCTTATGACCCATTAGGACCCTTTATCACACCTAAGATGTAGGGAAATAGGTTATAAGGGGTCATGTGATCCCTAATGAACCCTTAGTACCCTTTAGGAATCCTCTCTCTACATCTTAGGTGTCAAAAGGGTTTTTAACTTGACATAGAACACATCATTATGTCTTAGGACCTGTTAAGACCCCTTAGGACCCCTTACCATACACTAATATATGGTAAGATATTGTAAGACATCTTAAAGTGTTCTAGGACACATTAAGGTGTTCTAGGACACATTAATGTGTCCTAGAGCTCCTTATGACCCCTTAGGACACTTTAAGATCCCTAAGATGTATGATAAGGGTTTGTAAGTTTTCCTAAGCATACATAAGGAGTTGTAGGACATATTAATGTTTCCTAGGACCACTTATCACCCCTTATGACCCATCAAGACCCCTCTGTCTACACTTTAGGGTTTGTAAGGGTTGTTAAGGGGTATTAAGACACATTAATGTGCCCTATGACTCCTTATACCCCTTATCACCCCTTAGGACCCCTTACCATACACTAATGAATGGTAAGGGGTCCTAATATATATTAATGTGTCCTAGGACCCCTGAATACCCCTCTCTCTACATCTTGAGGGTCATAATGGTTGTTAAGGTTTCTTATGATACATTAATGTGTCCCAGGACCTGTTAGACCACTTATAACCCCTTAAGAAGGTATGTTAGAGAGAGAGAGAGAGAGATGTCCCCTTAAGACCCATTAGAACCCCTTTGGACACATTAGGGCCTCATAAGACCCCTTAGAATACAGTAATCATCATAGGAGACACTAATGGGCTCTAATGTGTACTAGTGTCTCATAAGGGGTTTTAATGGGTTCTAAGTGGTCTTAGGAACCCTTAGGACCCATTAAAACCCCTTAAGACCCATTAAAACACATTAAGGCTCATTAGGACCCCTTAAAACACATTAATAGTCATAGGACCCATGAGAGAGAGAGAGAGAGAAAGCATTAATCATCATAGGACACTCTTTTGAGTTCTAAGTGGTTATAATATATCATAAGGGGTCATAATGGGTCCTAAGTGGTCATACAATACTTTAGGAACCATTACAACCCCTTAGGACACATTAGGACCCATTAGGATCTCTTATGACACATTAGGACCTCTTAGGACCCCTTCAAATTTATTAATCATTGTACAACACACTAATGGGCTCTAATG
>MU223336.1:0-38108 GCA_018584345.1 Thuja plicata | reverse complement strand
TCTCTCTCTCTCTCTCTCTCTCTCTCTCTCTCTCTCTCTCTCTCTCTCTCTCTCTCTCTCTCTCTCTATTTTGTGTCTAATACAGGGTGCATGCCCTATAGGGTGTATGCCCTATAGGGTGCACACCCTATAGTGAGTATAGGGCGTGCACCCTTTTAACAACATTGATATTTACCAAGCCTAAGGCTTGGATTTTCCTTGGAGTTCCAAACAAAAGGCTTGGAGGATTCAAACAGCCCTGAGACATGTTTTCCAGCAAACCTACTAAAAAATAACATTTTTTCTTGTGTGCTCCCCGTCAGGTTTGCACGTGGATCAATAATGATAAAATCAAACGACATGATATTGTAGATCTCTCTAATAGATATCTAACCATGTAATTTATTTTGAATTCTCATTATGTTAAGTGTTTCATCTCTAATTTCTTTTCTAAGTATGTCTAATTTTTGTCAAAAACCAACGTGTATTCATTTGGGCTTAGATTTTGGTTCGTTCATCGAATTTTGAAAAAAATTACATTTTCAGAAACTAGACTCCATTCTACACACTTTAAAAAAAATAAGTTTTGATTTTCAATTAGTTTTCAATGATTTCTAGGGGGAGCACACAGAAATTTCATGTTCTCAGGATGTGTCCACTTCAAAAAATGGCAAAAAATCACACCTTCATAAAATAATTAGCAAAAAAATCTGGGATAAACTAGATGGTGTTAGTTAATTTCTCACTGGAGCGATTTAATTTTTTTTTAAAAAAAGTTAACATTTTAGGGGGAGCACACCAGACGCTATGTTATTTTTTTCACAAAAAATAGGAGCACTTTTTGTGCTCCCCCTTTTTGAGGGCCTTAATCTCCACCATTTCTAAAAAAAAATAGTAGTTTAGAAGCTAGATTGGGAGTAGAACAAATCTTGTTTTTGTCACATTTTAAAATTTTAAGTGTAAGTATACTCAATTTCTCATTGAAGTTCAGAGTTTTCTGATTTTAGAAAAAAAAAGTGGCACCTTATACCCCCTTTTTGGTCCCCCATCTTCATGCACTTACCCACATCCAAATTGAAAACTCCACCCAAGCTTGCTCATTTACAAGGACATGTTGCCCTTTGTTTAGCCAGGTGACTTTGTAAGGATTGGTGTGGGGTATTCTTGTAATCTTCAACTTGATGACTGCTTCCTTTGACACTATATTGTCAGTAGACCTTGATTCTATAATGACTCTACACACTTTTCCCATCATATTACACTTCACCCTAAACAGTGACCTCCTCTAACTAGGCTATTCTTTAACTGGCTCCATAATCATAGTTCTTATCATCATAAGATTCTCTCCTACTTCTGATTCTAAGGGAACCTCAGGGTGTTTGTTTCCACCACTAGTTTCTTCTTTGACATATTTCACCCTCTTACCATTTTCTTAAGAAGTAGAACCCTTCTCTAGACATCACTATGCAAGATGTCTGTTTCAGTTGCAGTGGTAACACTTAATAGTAGAAAAGTAGTTACCCTTACCTTCGTTGTTATTTCTTCCTCTTCCACTAAAATTCCTTCCTCTATTTGAACCCCCTCTGTTGGAGTTTCCTTCTTGTTGTTCAACCAATTTATTGTCCCCTTGATTCTTGGGTTTATAACTCCTTCCACCATATCCACCTCTCTATTCTCTAGTTTCTCTTCCTCCACCTCTTCCTCTAGTAGTACAAAAGTATTGTTTCTTCCTAAGCTTCTCTTCAACTTTGATGGCAATTTTTTAGAATTTCTGAAAGGTGTTTGGAGTCAAAAGACTCATCTCATCTTGTATGGTCCACTTTATTCCATTAAGGTATCTTTCTGCCTTAACCTTCTCATCCTCTACAATTCTATATCTTATGCAAAGTCTCCAAAATTCTTTAGTGTATGAGTTTACCTCTAGGTCCTTCTGTCTCACACCTTGCCTTCTCTTATGTAATTTGATTTCATAATCCTCAAGGATTTAAGCATCTGTGAATTTTGGAACCATAGCCTTCCATGAAGCAATGGTCCTCTTTCCATCTTTTTCCCTCTCATCTTAAATTAATTTCCATGAAGTGAGTGTAGACCCTCTCAGTCTAGCTTTTTCAACCTTCAATTTTTGAGCCACAATGATTCCATCGCACTCAAAATGGTTTTCTAGTCCTTTTATCTAGTCAAGGACTATCTTTGGCTCTATCTTTCCAGTAAAGATTGGAACTCCTTCTAGTGCTTTGCCACTCATAACCTTCAAATCTTTGAGGAATGGCTCCTCATTAAGGATAGGGTCAGCTTTGGGTACTTCATCATCAATAGCAATCTATTTGTCTCTCTCTTCAACCTGATCCTTCACTTCTTCTACTTTCTCATCAACTTCATCTACCTTTTTCTCTAATTGAGCCAATCTATCTTTGAGAATTCTATTCTCCAGTTCTTGATCATCCACCTTCTTAGCTAGCTTAGTTTCAGTCACCATTGTTGACTCTCTAGCTAATTCAGTTAGTTGGAACATTAACCACAAGTCTAATCAGCTATGCTCTGGTACCAATCCTATAGAATTAACCCCAAGGTGTGCTGACACAATGTTCTAGATAGGACTTTGCTTTCCCTAGTCTACTTAGGACCCCAATTCCTCTTCTGAGATCTCATTAGCCTCAAGAAAATGAGCCTAAGACTATTCTAACTCTTCTTCAAGAGTTACTCTTCTTGTGTTTCACCCTGAAGGACAACTACCACTAGTTTTGTCTCAATGCTTCTCATTTTCTTTGAAGGATTCCAAACCTTAACCCTTCATACCAAATTTTCAAATGGTACAAGGGTCTTCTCTACTACTTGTAACACATTTTGCATCCATACATTCCCATTTGAATAGGTCTTTAATCCCAATTTAGTCGAGTTCCAAATCTTCACTCACAATGATCCTATTAGGCCTAACTGGCCAATTAGCCCTATCCAAAGGGTGTTTTTAGATTTCTTCCTACATCTTCCAAACAACCCCTAAAACTAGTCTAGGATCTGGATACCTTTTTTGAATACCTAAAGGATTTTCAAAGTCTAGGGTCCCCAAGCCTTCCATACAACTCTGACCTGAATTGTAGGGCTATTAGGCCTATTTTGTCTCTTCACAAGTAGTCCACTGACTTCTATGGAAAAATGGGAAAATCTATCCAAATGGATTGGATGAGCTCTAAAATCGTAACCAGGGATCTATAAGACCATAAATAATCTGAGACCACACTTGGTTCATAACTTTCATACACACCCTTGTCTCTGCATTCATCTTTTCCTCTGCCATACACCTAGCCAGACAATCCTAGCTCACCTAGGGCATGACTATAAAAATATATAATTTATTCTTCTAACCTCCTAATTGAACATTCACACTGTATAGAGGCTCCCCTAACTCATTCATCCAAACTTTTGAGTTTCCCACTGTTAGATTTCATGGGGGATCCATAAAACCAAAATTACACTGAACTGGACCAGTAGACTCTCTAACACTTAAACAATTTCCTAAGGATACCAAATCAACACTAATATTATTTCTCACTGAAAGAAAATGTCTTGAATATACTCCTACTACTTTAATCGACTAACAGATCAAGTATTTCAATCCATTAAAACAATAAGAACATTCACATAAGTCGACTATACTCTATATCTTAGAACACTTTCTCTATTGCTTTCTAGAACTTGCTTACAATCAATCTCCCTTGGGAAATGAGCAGAAGAGTATCATAAAATTCTTCCTCCACCATTTTAGGCCACTATAATTTATTTCCCACTGCTATAGTGAGGGGAATCCAAAGTTGGTGAGTTGCATGCAACATTTGCAAAAGTTGCAAATGTTGTCATGACAACTTTTGAGCATCTTTTGCATTTATGATACAAACTATATTTTAGGGCTTCTAACACATACAAATTGATGAGTTAACATCATTTAATCCTCTTTAAGCATATTTCTCACTATACATAGGTCTAGGACACATTAAGACCCTATTTCCCAAGTTTTGGCCTATTCTAAGGGCTAAACACTTAAAAGAAAACTAAACTAAACTAGAATGAAATTAGCACTAACCACTAATTCACCTAGTCACAAAAAACAACAAGACCTTCTAAGGTCTAAGAGAAAACATACTAACTTGGCTAGGGTTAGTTACAAGCCAAAAATATCTAGGGCTTTGAGGATAGCCTAGGTGGTCCTGCACCATAGTTTTCCATAATTATTGATGATGAAGAAGAAGAAGAATCCTTCAAAAACTTGGCTGCTTGAAGACCTTGAGAATTCTCATGAAATTCAGTTATTTGATTGACAATAGTTTCTTAATAATCATTAACAATGATTGATGCCAAAATAAGGACAATTGATCACTTATACCCCTCATTCCATTTTTGGATTCAAAATTAAGCTAGGTCAGCCATGGGACCTAATTTACCACTAAAACAATAACATAGGCCTCTAGGCAAAATTTGAGCCATTTTAGATGTGTATATAACCACTAAGATGTTATATACCTAGGGAAATGTGATATAATTGGAATGGGAGGCCTGAGAAATACAAAACACATGTTGAAATAATCTGGGTTCACCAATAAATGATTGAAGAGGAGAAATAATAAAGGACCACACTTAGAAATAAGGGTTTACATTGAGTTTTGAGGAAATTGAATTATCTCGGGACTTATAATGAGTATTAGGAGAATGTGAAATCAATGTGGAGACCCATACATACTAAAATGGGGCTAAAATGAGCATCTAATTATATATGCTTACATTTTAGGATGGTACAATGCCTACTAATGATATTCCTACAATTGTTGAGAACCATTCTTCCCATTCTTCTCATGATGAAGATGAGACCTCAAGAGTTCCTCCTATGCGAGTGAAAAAATTTCCCATGACTTTGAAAATTTTTAGTAAGGGTTATGACAAGAAAAATCTAATCCCAAGGCCATCTCCTTAGTTGAGAATTTGAGAAAGTTAAATCATAATGATGAACATGGTGTTAATGTCTTGCATACTATCTATTATCTTATTGATAACAATGTCAAACCTATTAGGTACCTAAGAACATGGTTTCACTCCACCTTCCACTAGTGTTGAGACTTCCATTCATATTCCTACCTTAATACCTAGTAGGTATACTTATGTTCTACCTCTCATGAAAAAATCCTTTCGAAACAGCAATGCTACACATGTTAGAATTTCTAATCATATTGTCCCTCCTCCTTCAAGTTTTTCATGTGTTTCACAACCTTCATCCATGCCTACCTACAACAATGTTCCATTTTCCTATTCCACCATTCCTTCTATTTCCAATAATGGTCAAAACCTTTCACACATATCTCCTCTCACCCTTTCTATCAAATTCACTATTAATAGCTTGTCTTAAATAGTATCATCCTTGCAACAAAAAATTGCATCCATGGCTCAATCCAAGTTCAACAGTCCTACTTGTGACATCGCTAATC
Source organism: Thuja plicata (assembly GCA_018584345.1). Taxonomy (NCBI): domain Eukaryota; kingdom Viridiplantae; phylum Streptophyta; class Pinopsida; order Cupressales; family Cupressaceae; genus Thuja; species Thuja plicata. The sequence continues at coordinate 32,658 of MU223336.1, read as the reverse complement.
CATTTTTTAAGAAACCATATGTGCTATATCCCTCAATGAATGGAAATACCTCATTTGGAGACTTACAATAGTAAAGGTGATCCCTTAAATCATGTTAAAACCTTTCAAACATTATGTAGTGATTTCTCTCATGATCATAGGTTCATGGCTAAACCATTTACTAGAACCTTTTGATATAAGGCCTTGAAATGGTATTGTTCTTTGCCTCCTTATTCCATTGATTCCTTTCAAAAATATTCTAATGCTTTCATTTAACATTATAAAAACAATATTTTCCTAAGATTTATTTGATTGATTTGATGCATTATAAAAAAAGGTGCTAAAGAAAAAGTAACTGATTTCATTAGTATATTTAAGAATTTGCATACTCAAATTTCTTATCATATGCCTGATATTGATGTACAATTTATTTTTATTGCTAATTTAACAAAAGACATTAGAGATAAGATATTTATTTATGAATTCTCTTCCTTCACTCAATTGTGTGCAGCGCTTCATAATTATTATCTTCAAGTGAGTCAATTTGAGAGTACTCCTCAAATGGCTCCAATTGATAAGATTCATGTCACACCATTCCTTTTAAAAGTTTCAAAAACCTAAGTCTTCATCAAAATGAATAATTCATCAAACAACATTGATGAGAAAGTGGAAGCTACAACCAAATGTGTGCCTCCTTTGTCATTTTTTTTAGACCTTCTTGTTGGGATTAATGGGAAGTATGTACTGAGAGGGGAGGGGTGAATCAGTGCCTCTAAAAATTTTGTATCCTTTTATCAATTAACCTTTGTGTAATCAATTGTACATCCAATCAATCTAATCTATACTATCTTGATGTGAGTTATATCAATTAATTAACTTAACATATATGTGAACATTCATAGAAACATTCATGCAATTAATTGACACATAACAAAAGATATGATATCGCAAAAAACTCTTGTTAGGAAGTAAAAAATGCGGTGGGGATGACACCCACAAAATCTTCACTATCTGCAGATTGGAAGGGGCCAGTTAAGGCTTAAAATTTGATGACTTCTGAATGATCTACCCAGTTAAGAGTATTGGTGGAGACCTATTAAAGTCTACTCTATTAGGAGCTTTAGTAACACTATTGAGTGTGCACTCAGTTAAGAGATTTATAGTTGGACTATTAAATCCACCTTCCTTGAAAGGATTTTTACACTTTTCTCCACTTCTTAGAATGATAGAAAATTAAAAATTGACTTGGTAAATGCAATCTCCTATTGCCTATACATATCCAATTTAGTTTACATGAAAATGATTATCGCCTAATTGTGATTGAATAATACCTCTGATTCTTGGTATCCTCTGTTCTTAGTTCTGATAACCAAATTCACCTTTTTCTATTCTTGTTCTTGAAACTTTCAATCTAATCCATAGATGTGCTTGTATTCTTCATTCTTTCTCTCCTCTATATTCACATTGAATCTCATATTGAATGATTGCATCATCTATTTATAAGATGGATTGACTTCATTAAGTTTCATGAATAACAATGTTAACTCTAAGATCAGGTTTTCAACTTTCACCTAGATCTCCTAGTCTATGTGTTTTAAATCAGTTAGAATGATTAAAGCACTTCAATTCATGTTTCTTATTCCTAAAGATATGGTTTTAAAAACAAATCAAGATTCTATAAATATCTCAAGACTGTTTTATCTGACGTGGAAGTTAGATCCACTTTTTGTAGGCTGCAAATGACTTTCAATTTTTGACTGTCGGTTATACTGTAAAATTAGTTGACTATCTTTCAATTTTGTTCTTTTGGTTTACTCTTTAACTGTCTCTTAGTCTACACTGTATCCTACATGTCAGGTTCCTCTTTATCCTTCTGACTTTTCATTTTCATTTTACACACAAATTTGTGTCGTTGGTTCTCTCTGCACTTAGTCATCTTCGGTGATCTCTTGTATCTGATCTTTGATTTTTTTTTGTCCTGTCTTTCAGTGTATGCTTACTGAATGTTTTGTTTACATCCTAATGGAAAATTAATGTCATCAATCTGCCCCTTTGACATTAGTATCAAAAACTGATATGTGAAAAATACTAACAAAATGTTAAGTATATACAACATATATAATCTTTAGTCATTTCATGAATCCCCCTATGTATATGCTGGTATATCTATACATATGATCTCTTTCCCTCTGTAAATATATATTCATATCATTTTCCATCTGGATATATATCATTTTCCCCATATGAATATACATATACATATCATATTCCCTTTCTACATTATAGTACTCATATCATTTTCCCCCTTTTTTGATATTATGGGCAAAGGTCAATACCTTATAGTTTATCAAAAATGTGGGAGTGTGAAGACTTCATGTCTTCCATCATTTTATACCATTGTTATTTTAAGTTCTCTAGAGCCATGTGCTCAAGTTTGATCTTGGAGTTCATATCATAGATGTTGTATGCTACAGACATCTCAGGAGTTCCTATTAGTTGCCTTGCTGAATTGATGTGTTGTTGAAGCAATGTAAGGTTCAAAATAATTTGAGCTTGGATCTCTATGAATTATTCCCTAAAGTGTGTCTCTTCTTCCCACAATTCCTACCTTAATCTTTTGATCTCAATGATTTTTTCATAATGAAACTTAATTGCATTGTCTCCATCGGTGGTTAAGCTTTTAGCACTGTTAGCTAGATCTATATCTAACTATGCTATATTGTCACTATTATCTTTAGTGAACTTTTCTAATTTTATCAATTGTTGAATTGAGGTTATAGCCTCAGTTATAATTGGATCTAATTCTACAATGAATTCTAAAATATTTACCTTGTTGACTGCCACTTCTTGGCTGATGTTTTCAATAAGCTTATGTTGGTGCTTCAACTTTGCTCTCTCCTCAATTTCCTTTTCAACATCAATATTTTGAGTTGTTATTTCTTCGGTGAGAGTGGCTAATTGATCTAGTATTGGCTTGTTCTGATCAATATCAACATTAGGTACAATTTTGTGCAATATGTCCCGTGTTGTTTCCAATACTATGGAGTCTCGGTGTTGTTTCTTCAACTTCTCTTGTAATGACTTTCTTTGGCATATTTCATTGTATTCTTGTAATGCTTCAAAATCAAGTAAAGTTGGGTCACATTTTGGTATTTCAATAATTTCATCCAAGGTGACCTCCAACTTATTCTTCTTAGATTTATTCTTCTTCTTTTGTGTTACACTAGAATGTAAAACCATTGCCAATTTCTCGGCTTTCTCAGTTGTGCTTGATGAAGTTACCTGTTGTGCTTCTTTTTTCTACTTTGTATTGCTTTCATCATGTCGGGTTTTAGTAGATGTCTCCACATTCACCTTCACATTGTTGGTAGCACCTTTGTCAGTTTCCTCAGGAGTGTAATATTTAGGTTTATCTCCTTCATCGGTGTCCTTAGCTTCATCATTCTTTGTTTCTGCATTCTTCTTTGTTGTGTCTGCATCTTCTTGTTTTGAATCTCCTTCAGTAACATTTTTAGTATTGGTTACTGTTTGAGTGTCTCCGATGTCCTTCTGATCATCGGTGTTGTCTTTCTCTTCCCCTTCCCCTACATCCTCAAGAGTGTCTTTTTTGGGTGACTTGTCTTTTTCTTGCATAATATTGATAGCCTGTATCAATATTGGCATATTGCCTGGAATGTTCACCTATGTAGTATCAACTATTGTGTCCTGATCATCCATTGTGTCCTTTGTTATATTGACATATTCATCTTTATTTATTCCTTCTGCTGGATCATCGATTGTGTCAATGACAGTATTATCCATAGTGTTGTCATTTGTGGTGTCACGCCATGATTCATCTACAACATCTACCTTTCTGTTGTTGGTTGTGTCATCTTCTTCCTTGTCTAACTCAACGGATGTATCTTCTTCTGCATCTTTGATTAAGATCTTTTCTTGAGTTGCCTTATCGACATATTTTTTTTGTAGGTCTTTGTTGGGGTTTTCTTCCTCAATAGGTCTATTTATAATCTTACACCATTTCTTATGGTTATCCTGTTCAAGCTCTATAAGCTTCCTTCTAGAAATTTATAGGCTCTCAACTTCGGTTAGAACTCCTTTTTTTGTTTCTCCATCATCTCATCTATTTCTTCCTTCTTGGATTCAAAAGGCATGAGAGTAACAAGTACTCTTTCTCTTATTTCCTTCTCACTCTTCAATGCAAATGACCATCTTACATAAAGTCTGTCCAAGAGTTCCCTTGGTACCAAACTTCCTTCAAATTACACTGGTACATATTTGAATTTATACATTTTTGCTATGATGGCATCCTCAATTTTATTTTGATCTTCTGGATCTAATTTCAACCATCTTCTAATCTTAGAATGTGTAATAGATCCTAAATTTGCAATAGATTTGCATATGTCATCAATGCTTTCTGGACTTTTAACTTTGACATTTTCTGCCTCTGCAGCTTCATCTTTCTCAGTGTCTTCAATATCTTCTCGGGTTCTGATGAGATTTCTTACTCTTTTGTTTGCTTTCTTATTCATTAAATTAACATATATATGAACATTCATGAAAGTAATTGACACATAACACAAGATATGATATCGTAGAAAACTCCTATTAGGAAGTAAAAGCTGCGGTGGGGATGGAAACCACAAAATCTTCACTATATGCATATTAGAAGGGGTCAGTTAAGGCTTACAATTTGATCTCTTCTAATGATCTACCATGTTAAGAGTATCGGTAAAGACCTATTAAAGTCTACTCTGTTAGTAGCTTTAGCAACACTATTGAGTGTGCACTCAGTTAAGAGATTTATAGTTGGACTATTAAATCGACCTTCCTTGAAAGTATTTTTACACTTTGATCCACTTTTTAAAATGATAGAAAATTACAAATTGACCTGGTAAATGCAATCTCCTATTGTCGGTATAGATCCAATTTAGTTTACATGAAAAGGAATATCACCTAATTGTGATTGAATAATACCTCTAATTCTCGAAAGCCTCTGTTCTTGGTTTTGATAACCAGATTCACCCTTTGTTGTTCTTGTTCTTGAAACATTCAATCTAATCCATAGATGTGCTTGTATGTTTCATTCTTGCTCTCGTCTATATTCACATCATTTCATATTGAATGATTGCATCATTTATTTATAAGATGGATTCACTTCATTAAGTTTCATGAATAATTGATGTTAACTCTAAGATCAAATTTACAACTTTCACCTAGATCTCCTAGTCTATGTGTTTTAAATCAGTTAGAATAATTAAAGCACTTAAATTCATGTTTCTTGTTCCTAAATATATGGTTTTAAACACAAATCAAGATTATATAAATAGCTCAAGACTATTTTATCTGATGTGGAAGTCAGATCCACTTTTTGCGGGTTGCAACTGACTTTCAATTTCTGACTGTCGGTTATACTCTAAAATCAGTTGACTATCTTTCAGTTTTGTTCTGTCAATTTTATCTTTAATTGTGTCTCGGTCTGCACTGTATCCTACACGTCGGGTTCCACTGTCGGGTTCCTCTTTATCCTTCTAACTTTTCATTTTTGGTTTACACAAAAATTTGTGTTGTTGGTTCTCTTTGTACTTAGTCATCTTCGGTGATCTCTTGTATCTGATCTTTGGTTTTATTTTGTCCTGTCTTTTAGTGTATGCTTACCGAAAGTGTTGTTTGCATACTAATGGAAAATTAATATAATCACTTCTCATAATTTTACACCTCTTTCTTAATATGTTGAAGTTTCTTATTGCAAATGTTTTAATACTTCCTTCCATTAAACCAATTGATACATCTAAAACTTTTCCTAAGTCCTTAAATCACAATTTTTTTGTCAAATACCATTGTCAACCTAGCCATGATACTGAGAAGTGTTTCAATTTGAAATTTTTATTGAAGACCTCATTGATTCTAATTCTATATATATTGAGGGTGTTAGTGATCAAGGAAACAAATCTATTGCTCCTCCCAACCAAAACTTACAAATCTATACCAATCCTTTACCTTCTCATCCAACCAATACTATTGATTCTACACAGTCTTTACCTTCTTCCTCCACTCATTTTGTTGACTACGAAATTGAGTGTATTGAAGACAACAATAACTTTAACCTTATTCACCAATTTAAACTCAAACCCAAACTTGAACCTGAGCTTTACATTACATTTTTCCCCGAAGAGAGTATGAAAGCACTTGATTGTCCTATTTAGATTGTAGAAAAATTTAATGGTCTCTTTTATCATGGTGTCCTTATATATCCTACTTGCATGGTGAATGTTATAATTGAAGAACATCTATACACTAGACAATTGCAATCAGATTTCTATGACAAATCTAATGTGACGATGAAAAATTTCAGTGGTTTCAATTATCCTACCCATGGCTCCATTACATTTCTCATAGAAGTTGGTAATAAATCCTTAGATGTCACCTTCATTGTCATCCCAACTTCCTATCATTTTAAAGTTAGACTTGGTCTTCCTTGGATCACCTCCATAAAAGATATAGTCTATCCTCTCCAGAAGTGTTTGAAATTTCCCCATAATGGGAAAATCATCATGGTTAACCATTTTCTCTAATAGCCTTTAGCACGCCAAGGAAACTTTGACCTTGACTTCTTTTGGTCTTCCATGCCTCGATCAATCCAATATTGCAAAGAAAATTTATTCCTATCTTATCAAAAATTTAAAATTCAAAAGATTTGTGAGATTAGCAATCCTAAGGTTGTTCCATCTCCCTGTCCTAGACCTAGACTCCTTCCTACACCTCATATACCTCCTGTATATACCTCCATCCCACCTTCTATATATGATAATTTTTTTGTAGATGCTATATCTCAACCTAGTGTTGTTCTTTACCTTAATCCTTCTAAAGAAACCAAGGACCTAATATTGATTGATCCTACACCACCTCAATTATTGTACACTAGACCAAATGTAACCATTGTGCCTGTGACTATTGCCATAAATGTTATGCTAGAGACTGTGAGTGTGCTTACCAAAACCTTTCCTCCCCTAAGACATCTAGTTCTTCTTTGATTCCCTTTGATTAGCCTATACATAGCCCAAGGGAGAAAGTAAATTTAAAAATAATGAAATTAAACAAACATGATGATTCTATTCATACCTTAGATTCTATTATAATTAATTTGGATGAAGAAGATACTCTAATGAATATTTGAATGTTTTTGATAGAAAAAGCAACAAGAGGGTGTTGGCCCATGGAACAGAGGACTAGTAGCACATTAATAGTATATTAATCACACTAGTCAAAGCTTACAATAGTTTAGCAGGTTATCACAGATATTAAAATTTCTGCCTCTATCAAAAACAAAAGTATCAGTTCTACTCAAAAAGATAAAACTAGAGTAATTACTATCATCAATATCGTCAAAAATATTGTCACTAAGCCACACAGGGCTCAACCAAACCAAAATAATAAACTTAACATTAACCCCAAAAATAGAGCAGGGGAACTGAGGGACAAGCCCAACCAAAAAAACCTGAACCATAGACAACAACGTTAATTCTTCTCTCCCAGTTGTTTGGTCAGTAGGGTTCTCACCCACTCCTCCTGGAGGAACAAGAACAGGTCTTTGTTATCTTCATTCGCTTCTAGTTTTCCGTCTGCCAGCTTCTCCTGCATGTTACAGAGGGTCATCACCAAGGCATGCATCACCTTCAGAGAAAATTTATTTGTCCTCCTGCAGTGGTTCATCAGGTCCTGCATACCATTTTTTATCTCTATAATTTCCTTGTCAATACTCACAAACTTACTTTTAAGGGTGCCTGTGAAATTGCTTTTTTCCTCCATTCCAGAGGAGAGGGGTTTAACCTGGAGGTCATATTGGGGGCTTTGGGGTGGGGTAGGATTCATAGATCTCTGGGGGTTGGTCAGGGGAGTATTAGCAGTCGGGCTCATATAGCCTTCTGAGGAAGAATTTCTATAATTTGCTGAGTGGGAGGCATTTTCTATCAGGGAGAGCTCTTTGGAGGCTGTCTCCAACATCTTGATTTTGCATTGTTCCTTGGCAATTCTATTAGACCTCCTACGGCTAGAACCGCTTAGGTCCACCTCCAAATTGACCTGGGTTTCTGTAATTTTCTATTTTTTTGGCTTAAAATCTGTCTTAGGTGTGGTGTCAGCCCCTTTCTCTTCAATGTAATCCACGGAGTCTGAAACATAAGAGTCCTTCATGCCATCCTTCTTATGGGTGGGGATCTTAATACTTTTTTTACGGTATTTTTTCTCAAACTTCACAGGCCCTTGGGTGATACAGATGGACCGGGAGGAGGAGTTGGAGGTCTTTTCGGCTTTTTCAGTGGGCGTTTCATGGGGCATCATCTGAATAATCAGAGGGGGTTGGGGTGCTGGGCATATGGCTTTGTGAAACTAGAAAAGATAGAGGAGGAGGCCTTGGTGGAGGATAGCTCTATCAAGGTTGCTTTTAATATCAAGGATATTGCTTTCAATAGAGTGCAAAAGATAAAATGGTATGGAAATTAAATCTTTATTCCTAATGTGATTCAGGAAAGGTAAGTGGTAGTTGTAGAACACTGTGAACTTACCTTCAAGCATGAAATACTTCATGATAATAAGACAAATTTTTGGCCAGAAGTCCGGTAGCTCTTCTCTGTTGAAACCCCCTACTTCCTGACCGGCAACTCCCCTTCTTTGAAAAATTGTTTGAGGATGGTAGGGTCGGCAGTCTGACTAGTCTTTTTGTACTTTCTCCCCACCATAGGGAGCCCCATAGCCTCAGCGATGACCTCCTCATTGAGCTTAAAATGAATGCCTCCCACTGAGACATTTCTATTGTTCTAGGAGGAAACAAACTGTTTAGATATTCCCTCGTCATGGCCACCTTTCATACGTTCCATGAAACCCCAAATTCCAGTTTCCTTGCAATAGTGGGTGACCAGCGGATAAGAAGTAAAGGTTACATCAATATTATCAGGTTCGATACGGAGAACATTACCCCCCATATCAAAGGTCTAGTCTGCAATCATCAGAATATCTTTGGGGTCTGAGAGCTAACTGTTGTTGCATGCCATAAAAAACCACTCTTTTTTACTAATCCATTTCAAAAAAAGCTTATACATACCCTGCCAGTTTTGGGGATATTGGAGATCCAGCTCTGTCCTGACAAATCTAACAGATCCTTGGGTAACATAAATAGTAATAATAGCATTACTATCAATAATCACCAAAAATGCCTTTTTACACTGATAGTGATCACTCCACATGAACAAAAGGTAATTATTGAACTTTATGGGGCTGAGTTTTGTCTTTCATAATCACACAGGTAACTCAAAAATTCCAACACGTGATCGAGGAGGGATTCATAATAAAGATTCCATCCTGGCACATTTAGAAAATTGTATTCATTTCTCCCTCGATGATACGCTGAGTCATCAGAGGTAAATCACCAACTAACAACCAACTATTAAGCTTGGTTTGTTTTAGCCCCATTGTCGCCAATGAGTCAGCAACCGAGTTTCCCTCTCTGTAGGTATGGTCTATAGATATATGTTGGAAGCTCTCCAGAAGCTCACAGACCTCCAAAATAATGGGTCTAGTCTACCACCCCGCACTAGCACCACTCTTAGCTGCCTCTATTATTACTTTGGAATCACCCTCGATTTCCAGCTGTCTAAACTTCATTTGTTTTGCAAGTTTAATCCCCTAGAGAAGAGCAGTCCCTTCCGCCTGGGTGACAGTACAGTTATTGATAGGTCCTGCATAAGCTAGAAGGCAAGTGCCATGGTGGTGTCTCAACACTCCTCCCCCACCATGCCCAAGATTGTTAACTGCCCCATCAAAGTTTAATTTTATCCTGCCTCTAGGAGGGGCAGTCCATTTGGTGGCTTTTCTACTAGTCATTTTAGTGTTGTCAAACCTGGAGAACCCACTCAAGAGGTTCCAGCGTTCCACTATCTTAGCTTCCTAGGCAGTAGGAGGGCTAGATGGGAGCTTTCATTTAGCCATCCTGACATTTTCACTCAGTAGCTTAGTTCCGATATGGAGACAGGATTCAAGTTGGATGCCTGTCTCCTTGAATATCCTATTGTTCCTTTCTTTCCAGATGGACCAGCATATGTGCGGGGGAAGCATACGCCAGAGGAGTTGGAGCAGAGGGTGGTTTGAGGGGGATCTCCATTTAATGAATTGGTGCACCTCACAACCAAGGACCCATGAGATACCCAACCTGTCATAAATTCCTTGCCACATGCTAGTAGCATAGTCACAGTGGATGAAGAGGTGATTAACTATCTCTTCCACCTTCTCACAAAGGATGCATTTGTTAGCCATTGAGAAACCTCTTTTGGTGAGATTATCTTGGGTTACGATCTTACCATGCATAAGGGTCCACCAATTTTTTTTTATTTTAGGTGTGAGTTGGGGGATCCACACCTTCTTCCAATCCCCTAGGTTGCACTCTTCCTTAAGAAGCAGGTTATGGGCCAAACTAACTGTGAAAGCCCTAGATTAGGTGGGGGTCCAAATAATAGAATCATCAACCTCAAAAATTCTGATACTAGTCAGGATGTCCATAAGCTCCTTTGTAGAGTGTTGCAGATCCAGTCTGTCCCTTAATTGATTAGGTATATCAGTCCAAACTCTTTTGTTGGTATAGTTGGAAGCTCTAAGACCCAGGGTAGGTCGAAGGAGATCCATAATTGGTTTGAATTTATTACCCAGCTGAGGTTGGTTTGTGATCCAATGGTCATTCTAGAATCTAATGGATCTACCATTGCCAATTTGCCAAAAAGCCCCTCTGGCTAGGAGGGCCTTACACTTGCAGATGTTTATCCAAAGTTTGGAACCACTAGGGTGGTCACTGTTATGGAACCTTGTTCTGTAGGGGTGACCTTGAAGATATTTGGTTTCCATTATTCTGCACCACTCCGCTTTTCCCTCAATGAGCTTCCAAGCCACCTTAGTAGTAAGGGCCTTGTTCATCAGAATGATTTTTCTGAGGCCAAGACCTCCCAACCTTTTCAGGAGGTAGACAGTGTCCCAATTTACAAGTGAAATCCTCTTTTTTTCTTCAGTCGCTGCCCACAGAAAGGTTCTCTTAATTTTTTCCAATTTTTCGGCCATATTGCTTCTGATTTTGAAGAGGGATATAAAGTAGACCGGGATCTCTTGGAGGGTAGAAGCAACCAATTGAAGTTTCCCAGCATTGCTTAAAATCTTTCCTTTCCAACCAGCAAGTTTCCTATGTTTTCTTTCTAGGATAGAGTTCTAGAACTCTAGGGATACTTGTTTGACTGTGAGGGGAAGGCCAAGGTAAGTCGAAGGGAGCGAGGCTGCCAAGCATCTCAAAATTCACAACACCTTATTTTGTACGTCCACTGGAGTATTGAAGAAGAATAGCTGGATTTTTTGATAGTTAATACATTGACCCAAAGCCCAAGCATAACAATCCAAAGTTTGTTTCCATTGCCTAGCCTCAATAACAGAAGAATACCCGAAGAGGAAAGTGTCATCCACAAACTGTTCCAACACCACTTGAGGGTGAGTGTAAGTAGGTTTTATGCCATTTATCTTCCCCGTAGTGGATAGCATATCCATAGTCCTACTAAGCACATCAGCCACCATGATAAAGAGGTAGGGAGAGAGGGGGTCTCCCTGTCTGAGACCTTTCTCAGGGGTAAAATGTCCACCTGGGGAACCATTAGTTAGGATAGAAAAACTAATAGTTTGGGTACATTCTTTTATAATTTGGATAACCTTTTCATTAAAGCCCATTTTAGCTAGAATTTTGAGTAGAAAGGACCAATTAACTTTGTCATAAGCTTTGGAAATATCTAGTTTAAAGGCCATACCTGGGGCTCTGCTTTTGTCCATCGAGTGGATAATTTCATGAGTTGCAATGGCTGTGTCCAGTATCTGTCTACCTGGTACAAAACCTTTCTGGGTGTTGCTGATAATCTTTTCAAGGAGAGGTTTGATTCTACCAATTAGGATCTTGTAGAAGGTATTATAGAGGCTAATGGGTCCAAAATCCATCATAGAAGTAGGGTTGTCATTCTTAGGGACAAGCACAATGTAATTTTGATTATGCTATCTAAGAAGACGCCCAGTCCTAAAGAAGTCTCTGGCAGCTCTAGTAACATCATTTCCCACAATCTCCCAGTACTCCTGGAAGAAAGCAGGGGGAAATATGTCTGGTCCAGGGGCTTTGTAAGCTCCCATAGAGAAAACCACCTTCTTATTTCATCAGAAACCCGCTTCATGAGTATGTCATTATCACCTAGGGTAATAGCGCTTTGGATGTGATCAAGAAGCTGGTTTTGGATGTGGTCAGGGCAAATAGGACCCCTTTCTGAATATAGGTCCATAAAGTAATTAACCACAACCTGGTTAATTTTGTCCTTTTCCTTGACTTCATTCCCACCCTCATCCAGGAGAGAGGAGATGGTATTTCTCTTCTTGTGGATGCTAGCAGACCTGTGGAAAAAGGTCGTGTTCCTGTCTCCCTCAGCAAGACACTAAATTTTGGATCTTTGCTTCTAGTAAATTTCTTCTCTTTTCAAGGTTTCCTGCCACTTAAGTCTAGTCCTCTCCTCCTCCCCCTGGATCTAAGGTGAGAAGCTTCCGGATGCAAGTTGAGCCTAGAGGGAAACAAGGGTTTTTGAGAGATCAGTTTTCTCGTTGTGGAAATCACCAAAGTTATGTTTGCTCCACCCTTTGACTTCCTTCCTAATAATTTCTAGTTTTTGAGAAATTCTAAACATTGTAGTACCTTTGATATTAGTCTTCCACCAAAAGTTAACCTGCTCCCTAAAGGAGGGGTGAGAGAACCACATAATTTCAAATCTGAAGGGCATTGGGCTGATCTTAGGAGAGTCCAACCAGTAAAGAAGAAGGGGGTTGTGATCAGAGGTAGTTCTAGGGAGAGCTGACAAGGTGGAGTTCAGGTAGATGTTCCAAGAGGAAGTGGCAAGGACCCGATCAAGCCTCACCTCGATTAGGTGAGAACCTTTCCTATTGTTGGACCAGGTGAAAGGGTATCCCTTCAGAGTAAGATCTAGAAGGCATGTGGAAGTAATAAAATCCACTAGCTCCCCCATACTATCTAAGTAATCTATGAGGCAACCACACTTTTCAGAGGGGTAAAGGGGGGTGTTAAAATCACCAGCCAACAGAAAATTCGCAGAGCCAACCAGAGCAAGCTGGTGGCCCAACTCATTCCACAGAGAGGCACACGCATGCCTAGTGTTCAGAGCATAGATATTAAAGGTGGTCCATTCAACACCAAACTTCCTAAAGGTGACATCAAGGAAGTTAGGGGATGAGTTAACCAACTGACCAGTTATTCTATTTGAGTTCCAGAGTCTAGCAATACCACCAGACGCACCCACAGCTTCAGAATAAAGGAAAGCAACCCCAGGCCAAAGAAGCTGAGCTAGAGTAGCAAAGGTACTAGCAGACATTTTGACTTCATGTAGGAGAAGAATCTCCAGCTTGAGATAAAAAATATAGTGTTTAATAGCCATTTGTTTAAGGGAGCTGTTCAAACCCCTCACATTCCAAGAGAGGCAGTTCATCTCTTACTTTTTAAGCTAGATTCCAGGGTTTGTTTCCTTCCTGCCGCAACCTCCCTTGTGGATCCTTTCGATCTTCTTACTCATTCTGATGGTCTTCCTCTTGGTTTATCCACCCCCACATCTACCTTTTTATTTTTGATTTTCTTTTCTTGTGTTTTCCATTCCCCCACATCATCCTCAGAACCATCTATAGAGCTAAGGGGACTTTTCTTTACCACCTTTGGGGTGTGTTTAGCCATCCAGATTGGGTCAAGAAACTCAAGGGCTACCACAATATTGGGTTGTTCCTTCCTGGTTGAGAAAAACTTTCTCTCCTAAGGGGGGCATCAATGTTAGAGTAGGTTCCAAAACCGTGGCTAACACAGGTTGGGCCCCCTGAACTGTCAGGGTTGGGTTTGGGAGAGACCCAAAGCATCCCAAACCCAGCTCTTGGGGGGAGACTATCTCACCTTCTTTAGGTGTCAGCACATCAGAATCTATATCAAATGCCACAGGTGTCTGCACACTAGAAACTAACTCCACGGCCACTGAGGGTGGCTTTGACACCACTGGTTCCTCCAACACAGCTGGGGGAGGGGCCTCTACAATTCTTTTGTCCTTGTTCTGTCACTTCTCTTCTGACTTGGTGGCCTTGCAGGTATCACTAGAGTGGCCTCTGCATTCACATTTACAGCAAAACAGGGTAGCATTCTCATAGACTAATGCTTGGGTCCATCTACCCAGTTTGGATTTTAATATAACAAAGTTGGGAAGGATTTTATTCATAGTGACATTCACACAGAATCTAGCAAACACCAACCTAGATTTAGACCTTGTCACCTGATCCATCATGATGAATGAACCAAAGGAATCCCCAATCCATCGGAAGACCTGCTCATCCCAATACTTGAGCGGGAGGCCCGGGAGGCGGACCCAAATAGGAGCGGATCTAGTTAGGTCCGTTGCTGGATTGAATCTGGGCTTCCACTTCGCAAGGGCTAGAAAATGCTTTCCATATACCCATGAGCCAGACAGCACACTGGTCATGTCCTTGAGAGTGGTAAACTTAAACAGGAAAATCCCACCTAGCATGGCCAAAACCAGGGCCGATCCTTTGATCTTCCACTGGTTAGAGACCCATTTTCTAACCATTTCAATGGTAGGTCAGAAATTGAAGAATTGACCCACCAGAGCCATCTGAAAGTCAGCCATCATGTGATTCACCACAAAGTCTGGGAACGACAGTTCTACTCCTTCCGTCTGAACAAAATCCACCAAAAGGGCCTGGAAGGGATGTTGGGCATCACCGACAAGAGCACCTTTCCAGTTAGGTTTAGGAGATAGCGGGAAATCAGCAGAAGAAGACATTTTTTGAGATTCCCCCATTGACTCTAGCATAGTGACCATGATCTGGGGTCCATCAGGACCAGCAGGTGGGTTTGCCAAGGGGGCAGTATCTCCCCCCAGGGAGGCGGGCATGGTAACCTTCAGTTTGAAAACAAGCTAGGCGGGAAAGTGAACGGAAGTTGCAGAGCTTGATTTAACAAAAATCCTAGTTAACTAGAACATTGAATGTTCCTAATGCAAATTATATTTATAATAGTGATTCTAATGATATTTATGAGCTTATTATTGTTAATTATGACTTACTTGCTATATTTGCAAAACAATTATCTCTCGCTACTAGTGAAAAACAAAGTGAGTCATCCGTAGAGCATGGTCCTTGTTTGGAACTACCTATTGTTCCATCTACCATCTTTGACAATTTCTCCTCTTGTGTAGTCCATGGTTATCGCGATCTATTATTGGCTCGTCCGTCGGTGGTTCAACCTGTGGCTATGTGTAGACAGGAGACTATTGTAATGTCACTATTCGATTCCCTGTGTGTAGATTCTATGCCCTCAACATCCTTGTAGTGGCGTCATCAACAGTTTGAGATTTGAGATTTTTCTGATGGCAGAAGGATCTTGTAGTCGACGGTCATTATAGTCGGATGAGTATGGGTGTACGACTATTGGTAGCAATCTACATCATGACCCATGGATGTCCTCCTATGCATGCGTAGACCCCAATCTGGCCAAGTCTGTGTGCCTCTATCATTTTCGTATCCCCACACACACAGAGCAGCGAAGAGTGTTCTGCTCAGTCCCCAAGCATGCAAGAGAGGCAATTAAAATCCCACACAGATAGCATTTTATTGGTGGACGTGGTTGTGGTGCTCATCGCACTGTCACCCCTTCTCTTGGCTTTGTGGAGTCACGACAGTGGGCCTACAGCCTGCGACACCTACATTGGGTGGCACCTTCAATCGTTCACACCTTCATTTGGTCATGGTAGCACC
Organism: Thuja plicata; assembly: GCA_018584345.1. Lineage (NCBI taxonomy): Eukaryota > Viridiplantae > Streptophyta > Pinopsida > Cupressales > Cupressaceae > Thuja > Thuja plicata. The sequence continues at coordinate 16,809 of MU223336.1, read as the reverse complement.
TTCGTCCAGTCATGGGCCCTGCCTCTGTCTGCTCGGCTCATCAAAAACCAGTGATGCCTCTCTGTGCGTATCTCCTTTGACCTCCATAATCTCTTTGTTTGGGGTGAAGGGATTTACAAACATTTTATTTATCTATTCCCTCTCTGAATTTTTGCATTGAAATTAATTTTCTAAAATGAGAAAATTTATCTCAAGGATCAATAACTTGTACATTAAAAAGGTATATACTTTTCCTTCATCAATCTAAAGAACATTTTATCACACTAATTCTATAAAATGTCATTTTATGTTTCTTTTGGACGCTTTACAAGCACTCCTTATAAAGAGTTGAATTAGGGGGAACCAAATAATCTATGGGCAATCTTGGTGTGTTTTTTTTCTTTAATTTTGTTGGTTTAAAGTAATCATTTCTCTCATAAAAAATCCCTTGCATTCGAGTATTCTTCGGAGTGCTCATAATAAATGGATAATCAAAAGTGAATATTGTGGAAATTATAGACATACATCTGAATATTGTTGGTTTTGTCTAATTGCTAAAATGTAACAAATTCTTCTCAATCATGGTATTTCCCGACATGATTCTCCAACTCATATAGAAATACCATCTAGTCTCACTTGGTCATCTAGTGGGACACCATCACTTGTTTCTACAACTGATTCTATTGTTCACTAATTCATGAGTTCCACAAATTCCTTGCATCAATATTTTCTCTAGTCATACCAGATCCACCACATTGGGATGCATATCTTTCGAACATAGAATCTTTGTTTGTAGAATCTCATCTTGTAGATTTGGATGAAAACATTGAAGACATTCATCTTCTATTTTGTGATAACTTTCATGAAGTTTCATCAATATTGTCATCTTCGGACATTTCTCTTACCTCACCTATATAAGCTACTATCGTGATAGATTGTGCAGACGTCCTTGAGTTACAATATCCAACTCATTGATCTTCATCTATAGTAGTATCAGATTCACATCAGTTTAGACATCACCATGCATTCATGGTCCCTATTCCTGAATCTTTCATGGTACATGATCTGTCACACATAAGCATTGGCTTGGATATCTTTGAGCATCATTCAAAGGCATTAATGGTATCATTTCAGTGTTTGGATTATGTGTAGGTTTCAGAAACATTCATCTTGCTTCATATATATTCCTATTGGGAATAAGAAGTAATCTTGCACACTTTTATGGTGTTGTTTCTTCCTAAGGTGAGGAATGTGTTGGAGATATGCTTATGTGCAAATAGTTGACTGTATGTTTGTCATTGATGACAATATATAGTATACAGCAGTGAACTGTATTCACTTTTTAGTATGAATATGTGGAAGCCTTGCGCGGTTGTTTTTATGTTTCAGACATAGTTACTACACCATGTACATACGCGCAGACTCAGATGTTCAATAATAGTTGAGTTATGTTACACTATTTACCAGACTCAGTTTCATAAGACTCTTTTTTAGGAAGCCGACAATAATCTCATTGATTATTCAGTTGCGCCTATCTATGGGATATGTGTGTTCAGACACATGTTTAGTTATGAGTCCAAGATAATTAAACAAAGGTGCTAATCATGTTTCATCTGAAGCATGACGTTTGGGTAATTTTGGTGGAGCTTACTTTGTGAAGTGATGTGTCTATTCAGTTTGAGTTGCGCAGTTCTAATTATGTTGCATGCTTGGTTTGGCCAACTAAAGAAGTATTGAAGGGATTCCTAAAGCTGACAAAGATCATATCTTTTGGAGAAGATACTTATAGTAGTTCATTTGAAGATCACCAAGTGTGAATGAGAAGAAAAGAGATAGAAGAAGGATAGAACATAATGTTGATTGTTTTGGGACAATAAAGTCATTTCATTCATCAAATAAAGATCTATGTGAAGAAGCATAGAGTATATACAATTCATTGGAACTGATCAAGATAGCAGGTCTACTCAAAAAATTTATTATCAGATATAGTGTGTATCTATTTTCCTGAAGGTTGTAGTCTTCATCATTTTAGCAGTGAGATTTTGGATAGTGAGTCCTCACCCCTAACAGGGTTATTTGTAAAAGACTCCTAATAGGGTCAGACCCTTAACCAGGTCACTGTACTTATTTCTTTTTAAAGATCAACTCCTCATAGGGTTTTAAGATCTTCTAACATGGACTATTATACTCAAGTATAGTTCTTTGTGGGTGCTAATTCCCACTAGGGTTTTTACCTAGTTTGGTTTCCCCATAAGAAAAATTATGGGTATTCTATTCTGTGTTATCTTAAATGTGTATGTGCTTATGATATTATGTAATTAATTGGAGAAAAGAATTTAACTTATTGATAACTGATTCAACCCCTCTCAATTATCCCTTGGGACTATTCCAACAATTGGTATTAGAGCCAAGTTCCTTGGAGAGAAAGCCTAACAGCTTAAGGTAGATCAAATGGTGTACTTCAGGAAAGATAGTCCTAAGTTTGATGGAGAGAATTATCTTGACTGGAAGAACAAAATGATAACACATCTTCACTGCAATGGTTTTGAGATTTATGATATTTCTACTCATGCAATAGATGTTCCCACCTTGAAGGACCTTGCAGAAGAAGATTCTAAAAATAAACAAAAGGAAGTATTCACCCAAAATGCAATTGACAAAGAAGCCCTAATAAGTGCCCTATCTGACAGTGAATTTTATGAGATCAAGAAGGCAGACAAAGCATATTCAATTTGGAAATACCTAGAAGACATGTTTGAAGGAGACATTCAAACCAAGAATGCGCGTAGAAAGACATGGAAGAAAAGATACAACACTTTAGAGATGCTACCTGAAGAAAACATCAGAGCTTACAATTAGAGGATTAATGAAGTGGTCTCAAGAATCAGGAATAATGGTGGAGAAATTCTAGAGGATGATATAATGGACAAACTGGTGACCACATTGATAGCAAATTATGAAAGCAAGATAAATATCTTGGATGAAACCATGCAATTTTCAAAGGACTTCAAAAGAGAAACCTTGATTAGTAAAATATCAGCATTTGAGATATCAATATTGAAAACAGAACCTAAAATGGAAACAACTTTCAAACCCTCGGTCCATGGTAAGAAATCCTAAAAATTCTCTAGTAATGTTGAGAAAGAAGAAGTTGATACAGAACTATCTAAAGAAATCATTGCTATGATAGCTAAGAAGGAAAGAAAATGTATAGGAAAATATGAAGGACAACTACCATTCAAATGTTTTTCATGTAACAAAGTTGGCCACTTTCCATCCAAGTGTCCTATAAGAGTCAAGAAGTACAAATCACATTACCAACCCAAATATACTAAGGAATGCTATCATGCTGAGGATGGTGTAACTGATGATGACTCAGGAGAAGATGAAATTGGATTTGTTACAATTAAGGATAATGAAAAAATGATTGATCAAATAGAAATTGAAGATGAAAAGAAAGCACAAGAATTGGCTTTAGTATCAAAAGCTAACATCTGTCCATCATAGATAGCGGGTGTTCACATCACATGACAGGAGAAAAAGATATATTTGTACATCTAGACAAGTACAAAGGTGGCATGGTCAGATTTGGAGATAACACTCCCAAACCTATCATAGGCAGAGGATCCATCACCTTATATGGAAAGAACAAGACAGATGATGTTCTTATGTTGATGGTTTGCATCATAACATACTAAGTGTTGGACAGTTGCTAGATAAAGGATATCAATTAGAATTCAAAAACAACAGTTGCATTATTAACAACCAAAAAGGAGACGTGATTGCATTAGGCTAAAAAACCAAAGGTAATGTTTTCAGCTTAACTCTGAAGTAAGTTGTTTTTTTGCAAAAGTGGATGATAGTTGGCTATGGCACAAGAGACTTTGTCAATTTTGACAACATTGTGAAGATAAGTAATGTAAAGGCAATAAGAGACCTTCCTAGTATTGCAAGACCAGTTGATACTATGTGCAGGGAATGTGGGATGGGAAAACATGTGAGGACCTCATTCAGAAGCAAACAAAACTCTGCAGTGAACAAATTAAATCTAATACATACAGACTTATGTGTACCTACTCAAACAAGATCATACTATGGTGAAAGGTTTTTATTTTTTATTTTTGATGACTTATCTAGGATGATGTGGGTTGCGTTCTTGAAAGACTAATCTGAAGCTTTTGAGAAGTTCAAAATATTCAAAGCTAAAGTTGAAAATGAATCTGGATTAAAGATAAAAATGTCTGAGATCTGATAGAGGAGGAGAGTTCACCTCTGATAAGTTTCTTGAGTACTGCAAAGAACATGGAATCAAAAGACAACAAAGTGCACCTAGAACCCCTCAACAAAGTGGAATTGCAAAAAGGAGAAACAAGATAATACTTAACACAGCGCACACTATCATGATTGAAGGAAAAGTTGCGCACACCTATTGGAGAGATGTAGTTAATACAATAGTCTAATAGAGGTCAACTAAGACCAGGCGTAGACAAAACACCTTATGAAATTTAGTTCGGTAATGTACCTAAAGTAAAATACTTTAGAATCTTTGGAAGCAAGTGCTACATTAAGAGAGATGATGGTGTTGGAAAATTTGATGCTAGAAGTGATGAAGGTATTTTTCTTGGTTAATCTACTAAGAGAAAAGCTTACAGATGTTTTAATTTAAGGTTGAATAAAATCATTGAGAGTGCACATGTGAAGATTGATGATAAGTTCATGATTCAAGAGAGATATTATGAATATGCAACTATGATTAAAGATGAACCTAGACCTATCAATAAGGATACAACTATTGGAGAAATATTTGAGTCTATTTATGTATCATACAATAACCCTGAATCAAGTCAAGAAGAATCACAAATTAAAGATGAGAGTGTCACACCTAAAATCTCAAAATACACATCCAAATACCACTCTAAAGAAGATATCATTGGAGATTAGAGTAGTAAAGTCTTGAAAAGATCCAGACCAAAAGGTTCAACCATTGATGAAGAGGTATGCTTACTTTCACAGATTCAACCCTTAAGTGTTGAAGATGCGTGTAATGATTCAGATTGGAAAAGTGTTATGCAAGAAGAATTAGATCAAATAATAAAAAATGACACATGGGAATTGGTCCCTAGATCTAGTGACAAGAACGTGATTGGAACTAAGTCAATACTTAGGAACAAAATTAGTGAAGATGGGACAGTGATAAGAAATAAAGCAAGATTGGTATGTAAAGGATATGTGCAAAGAGAAGGAATTGACTATTCTGATACATTTTCCCCTGTGAGCATACTGGAAGCTATAAAGTTATTTTTAGCCTATGCAACATTCAAGAAATTCAAAGTATATCAGATGGATGTCAAGTCAGCTTTCCTAAATGGTGACTTAAAGGAAGAAGTCTACATAGAGAAGCCTGAAGGATTCAAACTTTTAGACAAACCATACATGGTATGCAAACTAAAGAAAGCCCTCTATGGAGTTAAACATGCCCCAAGAGCATGGTATGAGAGACTTGATGGCTACTTAACAAATATTGGATTCAAAATGGGAGCAACAAATTGGAACCTACTCATTAGAGAAACACCTAAAGGTTTACTACTTATTGCTATCTGTGTTGATGAAATTATTTTTGGAGGTAATGACAAGCTTAGTGTAGAATTTGCAAGAGAAATGCAGAGTGAATTTCAAATGAGCATGATTGGACCTATCAAATATATTTTGGGATTAAATGTAAAACAAACAGACAAAGGCATATTCATAAATCAGCCTAAATATGTGAAGGAGATATTAAAGACTTTCAAGATAGAATATTGCGAACCAGTAAGAACTGCCATGATAACAGGAAGCAAGCTTTCTAAAGATGATGATTCCACAGTAGTTGATGAGACACTATACAAGTCTATTATTGGAAAACTCATATATGTCACTCAATCTAGACCTGATATTTCTAATGCAGTTGACATTGTTGGAAGATTTGTAGCTGAACCTAAACAGAACCACTTAGTGACAATAAAAAGAATATTCAGATACTTAAAAGGAACTATAGACTATGGTTTATGGTATCCTAACTCAGAGAATGTACAACTTCATGTGTATACTAATGTTGATTGGGCGGGTTGTGTTGATGACAGAAAGAGTACCTCAGGAGGAGTAGTATTCGTTGGAGATACATTTGTCACTTGGACAAGCAAGAAACAAAATTGTATTTCTCAGTCAACAACTGAAGTAGAATATGTAGCAACGACATTGAATTGTTCTACAATTGTTTGGATCAAACATATGATAAAATAATTTGGAATTCAGATTGATTATCCTATTGTTATTCACTGTGAAAACACTAGCACTACAATATGTGAAAGAACCCTGTGGTGCACACAAAGACAAAACACATTGAAATAAAATATCATTTTCTAAGAGAAAAAGTTACAGAAAAAGAAGTAAAGTTGGATTATGTAAGCACTAAAGAAAAATTAGCAGATATTTTTACAAAACCTTTATCAAAAGATACTTTTGATTATCTCAGAGAGAAGCTGGGAGTAATTCCCTTTCTCGAGTTTGATTAAGATGTGCAGCAAAAGCATTAGTCCTTGGTGACCGATGAATGGTTGACTACTCTACTTCTAGAGTAGTACCTATGCTTAATAGTATTTGGCACCCTTTGCCATTGATGTCAAAGGGGGAGTATATAGTAAGGGGGAGCATATACTCTGGGGGAGTATATAGTAAGGGGGAACATATACTCTAGGGGAGTATATAGTCATTAAAATAAAAACATAGTCAAAGGAGCTGTAGTGAAAAGGAACCTTTGATGAGGATATTGAGAAGATTGTAAAAAGAAGGAGGATACTTTGGGTTGATGGTGTTTTTCATATCGTATGTTGCCATCAATGTTAAAGGGGGAGATTGCTGGAGATTTTCTTCTATGAAAAAGTTGATTGTATGTTTTTCATTGATGAAAACATATAGTATACAACAGTGAACTATATTCACTTTTCAATATGGATATGTGGAAGCCTTGCATGGTTTTTTTTATGTTTTAGACATAGTTACTACACCATGTACATACACGCAGACTCAGATGTTCAATAACAGTTGAGTTATGTTATACTGTTTACCAGACTCAGTTTCAGAAAACTATTTTCAGGAAGTTAAAAATAATCTCATTGATTATTTAGTTGCACCTATCTATGGGATATGAATGTTCAGATTCATTTTTAGTTATGATTCCAAGATAATTAACCAAAGGCCCTAATCATGTTTCATCTGAAGCATGACATTTGGGTAATTTTGGTGGAGCCAACTTTGTGAAGCGATGTGTCTATTTAGTTTGAGTTATGTGTTTCTAATTATGTTGGATGCTTGGTTTGGCTAACTAAAGAAGCATTGAAGGGATTCCTAAAGATGACAAAGATCATATCTTTTGGAGAAGATACTTATATCATTTCATTTGAAGATCACCAAGTGTGAATGAGAAGAAAAGAGATAGAAGAAGGACATAACATAATGTTGATTGTTTTGGGATAGTAAAGTCATCTCAATAATCAAATAAAGATCTATGTGAAGAAGCTGAGAGTATATACAATTCATTGGAACTGATCAAGAAAATAGGTCTACTCTAACAATTCATTATCAGATATAGTGTGTATCTTTTTTCTTGAAGGTTGTAGCCTTCATCATTTTAGCAGTGAGCTTTTGGACAGTGAGTCCTCACCCCTAATAGGGTTATTTGTAAAAGAATCCTAACAGGGTCAAACCCTAAACTAGGTCACTGTACTTATTGCTTTGTAAAGATCAACTCATAACAGGGTTGTAAGATCTTCTATTAGGGACTATTATACTCAAGTATAGTTCTTTGTGGGTGCTAATTCCCACCAGGGTTTTTACCTAGTTTGGTTTCCCCGTAACCAAAATTGTGGTGTTCTATTGTGTTATCTTAAATGTGTATGTGCTTATGATATTCTATAATTAATTGGAGAAAATAATTTAACTTGCTGATAATTGATTCACCCCTCCTCTCAGTTATCCCTTGGGACTATTCCAGTAGAATGTTGTTCAACGTTGATGAATTATCTTTAGCATCTAGTGTCGAGCATCTACCAGCACTACATGGAGTTTATCACTCCATATCTTCTGCGACATCTATGATCTTCTTCACTTTATTTCCTATGGGGAGAACATATTTTACTTTGTGCTAGAAGTAGTCCTTGGGGGTTATCATAAGTCCTTCATCCATAAAGTTCTTCTTCACATGTACATTCCATTGCATCTTATCTCTTTTTGGATGGAGGTTTTATTCCTACTGCATTTTCCTTGTTTCTCCTTGCTTCTGAATTTTTAGAATTATAAGTGAGTACCTTATCAAGCCTTATTTTTTGGACTCATATCTTTCATTTCCACCTAAGCTATGCTTAAGGGGAGGTGTTATTATTTTTAATTAAACACATGGATTTTCTAAGCCTAGTTAGGTGTCCTAGTTAAGTGTCAAGTACTTGACTTGTTCTAAGAGAGGTGTCTAGTTGGTTTCCGACATTTAAGAGTCTAGTAGAGATGTATCGATTTCATTTCAACACATCATCATAGTCTCTTGGGTTGTTATTTTCCACCACTCATGTTTGAGGAGTCTATCCCTAATTTCTTAGTCATTCTCACCAATTTGTAATCCTCTTCCATGAGTTATCAATAGTCTACTTGCGCGCACAATTTTTTTAGTGCTTCATCTTATCTCTATAGATTCTGGAAATTCTTATAGTTGATTATATGTTTTGTTTAGATTTCTTTAAATTACTCATGTTTCTCCATTGGCACAAGTTGATAAAGGAATCAATCTATTGACATTCCTTTGTGTATCTCATTTCTTCTATATTTTGTATACATGTTACGTTGTGCATGTGTTATTTTTTGTAAATGTGTCTTTGTATTGTTTTATTAGGGATGATTCCAAATAGTACCTACCTATTCTTTTTCATGTTCCTTGTAATGTCATCCCAAAAGAATCTTCTATGTATCACTTATGTGTCATTCTTACATTGTGCTTGTAGTTTTACCACCTTTTGGGAATGATGACATTTAATTTTGATATAATTGTAATATACATGAGTTATCATATGATCATACTAACCCTAGAGTTAGTATATCCCTTTCATACTCTCTTTGATTATGTGCTTCATTTCCCTTAGTTTTTCCTTGTTTGAGGGCATCTCATAGTTGAAACATCACTTACGATTACATGTATGCTCCATTAAATCCATTTCTTCTATTAAGGCATTTGTAATTCCTTTAATGTGGGGCATACACTCCACTCCTTGTTTCACATTTGCACACACACAACAATTCCATGCAATCTCTTATGTAGATGGCTAAGGAGAAAATGATTTTCTTAAATTCATGATTTACATCATCATACACCTGTGCATTATTTAGTGAATCCTTTGACTGATACTCCTTTTCTAGATCCATTTTAAGACAACACTTTCCATAGGAAAAACATCCTTTTATAGATCCCTTAATGGAGAGATTGCTTTCCTTAATGGGTCATCTAAATTTATTTTTTCCTTGTTTCTTGGAATCTTAAGGTTTGTATTTAATTTTTTAGAATGTATCAAGCTTCTAGGGTAACATAAAATCCAACCCACACCCTTATCCATGTTTATTGTTCTTTCATATCCAAGATTATCACAATGTGATCCAATCATTAACAAAAGGAATTAAATTTTAAGATCCCTATCTCCTTTAAAGTATTAGGAACCATTTCCACTTGATCTCTCTTCATTCTTCCTTGGTCCTTGACTCATGAGATTGATTCATCCTCTTTCTTGGGCATCACATCTACCAATTATTTAAAATGAACTTGTTCCTTTGGTTTTCTTTCTCCTAATCTACGATGATTGTGCATTTTGATTGCTTTCTCAAGAAATCAATCAATTATTTTGTGAACAACATGCATGAAATAGAGAACTAATTTTATTTTCAACCAATCACTGTAAATAATATAGTCACCATGTTACAAAATGAATTGACCACAATAAATATCTTGTCAACTAGTTTTTTGAAGCCATCTCATTAAGTCAATTTTTTTAAAATGCATTTTTCCAACAAATATTATACATAAATAGTATTTTAAATAAGGGAGTAGAGCCTCATTTTTGGATACTCACACCTTACTCCAAGCTCATTTTCTTGATAAATGGAGCAGGCTATGGTAGATAATTCCTTCCTAGCTCATGAATCTAGAATAATTGATTTGGTATTTTCTAGAGTTGTATCAATACCTTAAGAAATCTGGGATAGATGCATGTTTAGATGATATGAACTATTTTAGGGGTTGTAGGGTTTCTATAAAGTACTACCATCTTACATTTCTTGCACATTGTAGAATATAGTATGTGAGTCTCCAATGAGTGAGGTGAAGTATATTATAGATCTCTATATTGAGGTGCAAAATGTAATCCACTTACAGAAGTTGAATAGAAGATTTTGTATGTTTATTTTTCATAGCCCAATTTTATTGTCTCTATTTCAAAATATTAATTTCATATGATAGTTTAGAATAGAATATTTTGTATATTTGTTTTAGTAAACCAAATTTTATTGTTTGTATTTCAAAACCTTAATTATGTATGATATTAAATGTTTTCTTTTGAGGTAAAGATCAAGTTGTTGATATTCTTAAAAAAAGAAAAAAAAAACACACCGAATTCCAAATTCATTCCAAAATTTGGTGGCAGTCATTGTGATTATTTTACATAAGGTAGTGATATGTTTTGTAAAAAAAAATTGTGTTGAGATTGTAGAAGCATGTTATGTGGAAGAGTTAGCCAATTGGAACAACGTTAGAAGGTCAACAAAAGAGTAGATAATAAATATGATCAAATGAAGAGTTACAAGATTTATTTCATATTAAAATAGCTCACGTAAGATCCTATTTAAAAAATTGTAGCTATAGAGAAAGCTAAGGATGCCATGGAGACTCCCCAAGAAGCTTACTAAGGTTGTGATAATTTACTTCCACTAAAAAGAGAATTTGAGAATTTCAAGATACAAGAAATATAAAATGTGACTGACTATAGTGTGAGAGTAAAATATGCAGTCAATAGGATGACAAATATTGAAGAACTTTAAAAAGATTGGTATGAAACATGAAAACATGAAAATGTTTTGAGATCTCTAATGCCAATTAGAATTATGCTGGTATAATCATTGAATAGAGAAATATATTTCTACACTAAACATCTAGTTGCATCTCTTATGTCTCTTGAAGAAAGATTGAGTGATTATTTTGGACTAGGAAATCGTGAGAAAGCTTGTTCATCCAAATGCAAGACCAAGGGAAATATATAGGTCAAAATATAAATTTTTCTTCAACCAAAGCGTTGATTCAACATAATGAGATAGAGGTAGATTTGATAAGATAAATTTTGTCTTTTTATCCTTGTAATAGATATGGTCACCTTGAAAGTTATTATAGAGTAAATGAAGTTAAAAAGAAAAGTATAAGTAAGACATAAATTTATGTGATAAAACATTAGCAATAAGCCAACAAAAAATCCAAAGAAAAAAATATTCATATTCATAGTTCTTCCATTAGAAACCTTTATAAACCTAATAATATCATAAAATTGACATGAGTAGGCATCTATATATACATATATACATACACACATAAACATGTTCCACAAAATAACAACCATCAATCTTCAAAAAACTTAGATTTTTCTCTAAACAAATTATAAATTGATAAGTAAAACTTAGATTTTCTCTAAAAAAATAATAAATTGATAAGTAGGAGATATTTTCAATAGACAGTCAAATTATGATATTGCTATCAGGATTCAACTGCATAGTATTGAATCCTAATTCAATTTGTGATCTTGCAAGTACAAAATTAAATCTTGATCTAACAATATAACAAATTATAAATTTTTATAAGATATAAAACAAAGATAAGATTTTTCATTCGTGTCATTATCAGAATCTAACAATAAGATAATTATAGATAAATATTTCACGAAACACTTATCGTTAATCAATATTAAAAAATGGAATCGTCTCTTAAACAGACGATAGATTTTATAGGATACCAAAAGAGGATAGTGTTTTTCCTTCTCGTTACAATCACAACCTAACAAAAATAATATTCCAAATTATGATACTATTCCGAATAAGATAATATTTAAAGAAGATGGTGTCCAACAACTCTCAAGTAAGATACTAGTTAGGGAAGATAGTGTCCAAGCACTCTCAAGTAAGATACTATTCAAAGAAGATGGTGTCCAACCACTCATATTTTTAGAAATGAAATTTGGCGCTCATATGAGCCCTTCTTATTGGCAATAGTTATTTTGTTCTTGTACGAAAAAAAACATGCATATCTATGTTAAAAAGGTTGGTTTGTGAGTTTCCATTATTTGCGGGCTTGTGGGTTTCCGTTTTCTCAAAGCATTAAATCCATGAATTAAAAGAAATATTTAGCAACCTTTATAAAATTAATACTATTATAAAATTGATGTGTGTACGCATATATATACATACATAAACATGTTCCATAAAATAATAACCATCAATATTCAAAACACTTATATTTTCTCTAAACAGAAAAAAGATAAGATTTTTAATTCATGTCATTGTCACAATCTGACAATAAGATAATATTCCATATAAATATTTAACAAAACAATTATCATCAATCGATATAAAAAATGGAATATCTCTTAAATAGAAGATAAATTTTCATAGGATACCAAAAGAAGATAAGGCTTTCCCTTCTCGCTACAATCACAACCTAACAAAAATAATATTCCAAATTATTCTACTATTCCAAATAAGATACTATTCAAAGAAGATGGTGTCCAAGAACTCTCAAGTAAGATATTATTCAAAGAAGATGATGTCCAACCACTCTTGTTTTTAGAAATGAAATTTGGTGGTCATATGAGCCCTTCTTATTGACCATATCCATTGTGTTCTTGTACCACAACAAACGTGCATACCTATGTTAAAAATTCTGGTTTGTGGGCTTCCATTCATTGCAAGCTTGTGGGTTTCCCTTTCCTCAGAGCATGAAATCCTTGGCTTACAAGAAATATTTAGAAACATTTATAAAACTAATACTATTATAAATTTTATGTGTGTACGTGTATATATGCATACATACATACATACATAAACATGTTCCACAAAATAAAAACCATCAATCTTAAAACAACTTAGATTTTCTCTTAACAAAAAAGAGATAATATTTTTAATTCGTGTCATTATCACAATGTAACAATAAGATAATATTCCATATAAATATTTCACAAGACAATTATCATCAATCATATAGAAAGTGGAATGTCTCTTAAATATAAGATAGATTTTTATAGGATACCAAAAGAAGATAAGGTTTTCCCTTCTTGCTACAATCACAACCTAAAAGAAATAATATTCTAAATTATGATACTATTGCAAATAAGATACTATTCAAAGAAGATGGTGTCCAACCACTCATGTTTTCATAAATGAAATTTGGCGCTCATATGAGCCCTTCTTATTGATCATGGGCATTGTGTTCTTGTACCAGGACAAATGTGCGTATCTATGTTAAAAAGATTGGTTTGTGATTTTCTATTCATTGCAGGCTTGTGGGTTTCCCTTTTCTCGAAGCATGAAATCCCTGACTTACAACAAATATTTAGAAACCTTTATCAAATGAATACTATTATAAAACCAATGTGTGTATGTGTATATATACATACATGCATGCATAAGTACGCTCCACAAAATAACAACCATCAATCTTAAAAAAAAGATTTTCTCCTAACAAAAAAAAGATAAGATTTTTAAGTCGTGTCATTATCACAATCTAACAATAAGATAATATTTCATTAAATAATGGTCATCAATCATTATAATAAAACAAAATGTATCTTAAATAGAAAAGAGAATTTAATAGGAAAAAATGAAATTTCACTTAAATAGAAGATATATTTTACAGGATACCAAAAGAAGATAAGGTTTTCCCTTCTTGCTACAATCACAACCTAACAAAAATAATATTCCAAATTTTAATACTATTCCAAATAAGATACTATTCAATGAAAATGGTGTCCAAGCACTCTCAAGTAAGATACTATTCAAAGAAGATGGTGTCCAACCACTCACATTTTCAGAAATGAAATTTGGCGGTCATATGAGCCCTTCTTATTGACCACATCCATTATGTTCTTATACCATAACAAACGTGTGTATCTACGTTAAAAAGGTTGGTTTGTGGGTTTCCATTCATTGCAGTCTTGTGGGTTTCCCTTTTCTTGGAGCATGAAATCCTTGACTTACAAGAATATTTATCAACCTTTATAAAAATAATGATATTATAAAATTGATGTGTGTACACTTATATATACATACATGCATACATAAATACGTTCCACAAAATAACAACCATCAATCTTCAAAAAACTTATATTTTCTCCTAACAAAAAAAAGATAAGATTTTTAATTCATGTCATTATCACAATCTAGCAATAAGATAATATTTCATATAAATATTTCACAAAACAATTATCATCAATCGATATAAAAAATGAAATGTCTCTTAAATAGAAGAGAGAATTTGTAGGAAAAATAGAATGTCTCATAAATAGAAGATAGTTTTTTATAGGATACCAAAAGAAGAAAAAGTTTTCCCTTCTTGCTACAATCACAACCTAGCAAAAATAATATTCCAAATTATGATACTATTCCAAATAAGATACTATTCAAAGAAGATGGTGTCCAAGCACTCTCAAGTAAGCTACTATTTTTGAAGAAGATGGTAGCCAACAAATCACGTTTTCAGAGAAGAAATTTGGTGGTCATATGAGCCCTTCTCATTGACCATAGTCATTGTGTTCTTGTACCACAAAAAATGTGCGTATCTATGTTAAAAAGGTTGGTTTGTGGGTTTCCATTCATTGCTAGCTTTTGTGTTTCTTTTTCCTCCGAGCATGAAATCCTTGTCTTACAAGAAATATTTAGCAACCTTTATAAAACTAATACTATTATAAAATTGATCTGTACATGTATATATGCATACATACATACATACATACATACATAAACACGTTCCACAAAATAACAACCATCAATCTTCAAAAAACTTAGATTTTCTCTTAGAAAAAAAAAGGATAAGATTTTTAATTCGTGTCATTATCACAGTGTAACAATAAGATAATATTCCATATAAATACTTCACTTGAAACAATTATCATCAATCATATAAAAAATGGAATGTCTCTTAAATAGAACATAGATTTTTATAGGATACCAAAAGAAGATAAGGTTTTCCCTTCTTGCTACAATCACAACCTAACAAAAATAATATTCCAAATTATGATATTATTCCAAATAAGATACCATTCAAAGAAGATGGTGTTCAAGCACTCTCAAGTAAATGGTGTCCAAGAACTCTCAAGTAAGGTACAATGAAATGTCTCGTAAATAGAAGAGAGAATTATAAAGGAAAGAAAAAAGAAGAAATTTCTCTTAAATAGAAGATAGATGTTTATAGGATACCAAAAGAAGATAAGGTTTTACCTTCTTGCTACAATCACAGCCTAACAAAAATAATATTCCAAATAAGATGCTATTTAAAGAAGATGGTGTCCAAGCACTCTTAAGTAGTGTCCAAGCACTCTCAAGTAAATGGTGTCCAAGCACTCTCAACTAAGGTACTATGAAATGTCTCATAAATAGAAGAGATTATTTTATAGGAAAAAAACAAACTCTTAAATAGAAGATAGATTTTTGTAGGATACCAAAAGAAGATAAGGTTTTCCCTTCTTGCCACAATCACAACCTAACAAAAATAATATTCGAAATTATGATACAATTCCAAATAAGATACTATTCAAAGAAGATAGTGTCCAAGCAGTCTCAAGTAAATGGTGTCCAAGCACTCTCAACTATGGTAAACTATGGTACTATGAGAATGAAATGTCTCATAAATAGAAGAGAGAATTTATAGGAAAAAATGAAAATTCTCTTAAATAGAAGATAGATTTTTATAACATAGCAAAAAAAGATAAGGTTATCCCTTCTTGCTACAATCACAACCTAACAAAAATAATATTCCAAATTATGATACTATTCCAAATGAAGATGGTGTCCAAGTACTCTCAAGTGAATGGTGTCCAAGCACTCTCAAGTACGATAATATTCAACCAAGATGGTGTCCAACCACTCAAGTTTTCAGAAATGAAATTTGGCGGGCATACGAGCCCTTCTTATTGACCATGGCCATTGTGCGTATATGTGTTAAAAAGGCTTTCCATTCATTGCAGGCTTGTGGATTTCCCTTTTCTCGGAGCATGGAATCCCTCACTTACAACCTGAAAGAGGCTGTCACCATAGCAATCAGTATCTCTGTTCTCCTCTACTGCTTTCTGTCTAAGTTGAGCAGCAAAGGCAGCAAATTGAAATTGCCTCCCGGGCCACGTCCATGCCCTCTCATTGGAAGTCTCCATCTCTTGGGAAACCTTCCTCATCTCTCTCTTACCACACTAGCAAAGAAATATGGATCCATCATGTTCCTTCGCTTGGGCTCCGTTTCCACCGTTGTAGTTTCTTCGCCTGCCATGGCGAAAGAATTTCTGAAAACCCATGATTTGGTCTTTGCAAACAGACCAAACTCCACATACGGGAAATATGTATTCTATGATCATAAAGACGTGGCGTTTAGCCCGTATGGAGAGTACTGGAGGCAGATTAGAAAGCTGTGCACGGTTGAGCTGCTCACAGTGAAGAGAACAGAGTCTTTCAGATTCGTGAGAGAGGAAGAAATGGCTGCCATGATCGCCTCCATCTGGCAGGAAAGCGGGCAGTGTG
>MU223335.1:3578521-3600629 GCA_018584345.1 Thuja plicata | reverse complement strand
GGTCATTTGGTAAGTTTTAAAACCAAATTGGGCCATTTAAGTTGATAGGTCATTTTGACAAAAGTTGTCAAAGTTGTCATGACAACATTTCGTAGATTTTAGGAATTAGCTTTTATTATGCCCAAATACTGACATGAGGGTCCAAACATGTGGGAATGGAGTATATAAGGTGACACAAACCCTAAAATTTGAGTTAGATTTCATTTGTACAGACTGTTTGTTGTGAAGGAACAATTAGCATTGTAATTTGCAGACAAAGCCATCATCCAGTACTTTAGTTGATTAGATGGATTGAATTAATGCCTTTATAGTGTTCTTTATGTAGTTTCCTTAGCCACTATGGAATTTTGTTTATTGATTGTTCATATTAGTTATCATTTTGTAAATTCCTTGTGTTTCACTGGGTCTATGTCCTGTTTCTGGACCAGTCATGTAGATATTGGTTTTTCTTGAAGTTCTCGTGGTCCAAAACCCTATGGCCACTTGTAATCAAGTAAGAAATTGTATATAAAATATGTATATAGTGTGTGGAATGTGTGTGTGTAGGGAAGGAAGGAGAACATTCAGCCCTAGGCGAGTACTGGTTACTCTGGTTAGGGAAACTTAACAGTATTGTAGCAATGGTGATTGCTTAGTGATTGGTATGTGCCAATCAGTGTGATAGGAGTGTAGGGGCATGTAATACAGACATGATTATGGATGGAGGAGTTTATATGAACTCATTTTATTAGTTAAAGAAGATAAAGAAACCAGACTAGTATTCATGCCCTTGAAACACTCAATTTTTGGGGTTTGGTGAAAGTCCACTGTATGGACAGTGTGGGAATTTGAAACCTAGAAAATATCTAAGGTTAGGAAAAACCCACAAGGAATATGAAATTTTTTTCTATGTGTGTTAAGGGATTTTGAGAGAAAATCCATCTTTTTAGTGTTTAGGAGAGCTAATAGGCCTAAAAAGGCTACAAGGACTAGAAGGCTAAAACTTTGCACCCGATTGGAACTTGGATGAAAGATCCTCAAGATTGGGTCAAGAAGTGTTGAGAGGGGCTAGAAAGGAGTAAAATTTCTAACTCACATGAAGGAGTTCCATTTGGAAGGATAGCTTACCAAAATAAAGCCATGAATTGAAGGCTTATGGAGAAGGAATTAGGAAGGACTTTGAATTTGTTGGAGAGCTCCTAAGGTGTTAGAGGTTCTGTGAGGAATCCTCTAGTTAGGGTAGTGAATGAGACCCTAAGAGAGACCAAGGAAGGTATAGGAGAGAGGAAGAAGGATCTAGGTGTGGGATCTCTCTCTCTCTCTCTCTCTCTCTCTCTCTCTCTCTCTCTCTCTCTCTCTCTCTCTCTCGTGTAGGNGGTGTGGGCTCTCTCTCTCTCTCTCTCTCTCTCTCTCTCTCTCTCTCTCTCTCTCTCTCTCTCTCTCTCGTGTAGGAGCACCCTAAGCTCTTGAAAAGATCTTGTTATTAATTTTGGCTTGTAGGCTGGTTTTGAGAACTATCCATGAATAAGGACTATGTTATAAATTCCCAATTTTGTCCAAGGTGTGTTTAGATTTACTAGTTTTTTATGGTTTGCAAGTCTTAGAGTCAAGTTGCACCTAGGGGTCTATATCCTAGAAGTCAACCAAAAGTCAAAGGGTTGACCAAGAATTCCAAAGTTGATTTATTTTCAAGGTTTTAGTGTTTTCAAGTGTTTTGAGGTCATTTGGTAAGTTTTAAAACCAAATTGGGCCATTTAAGTTGATAGGTCATTTTGACAAAAGTTGTCAAAGTTGTCATGACAACATTTCGTAGATTTTAGGAATTAGCTTTTATTATGCCCAAATCCTGACATGAGGGTCCAAAAATGTGGGAATGGAGTATATAAGGTGACACAAACCCTAAAATTTGAGTTAGATTTCATTTTGTACGGACTGTTTGTTGTGAAGGAACAATTAGCATTGTAATTTGCAGACAAAGCCATCATCCAGTACTTTAGTTGATTAGATGGATTGAATTAATGCCTTGATAGTGTTCCTTATGTATTTTCCTTATCCATTATGGAATTTTGTTTATTTATTGTTCATATTAGTTATCATTTTGTAAATTCCTTGTGTTTCACTGGGTCTATGTCCTATTTCTGGACCAGTCATGTAGATATTGGTTTTTCTTGAAGTTCCCGTGGTCCAAAACCCTATGGCCACTTGGAATAACGTAATAAATTGTATATAAAATATGTATTTAGTGTGTGGAATGTGTGTGTTTAGGGAAGGAAGGAGAACATTCAGGCCCTAGGTGAGTACTGGTTACTCTGGTTAGGGAAACTTAACAGTATAGTAGAAATGGTGATTGCTTAGTGATTGGTATGTGCCAATCAGTGTGATAGGAGTGTAGGGGCATGTAATAAAGACATGATTATGGATGGAGGAGTTTATATGAACTCATTTTATTAGTTAAAGAAGATAAAGAAACCAGACTAGTATTCATGCCCTAGAAACACTCAATTTTTGGGGTTTGGTGAAAGTCCACTGTATGGACAGGGTGGGAATTTGAAACCTAGAAAATATCTAAGGTTAGGAAAAACCCACAAGGAATATGAAATTTTTTTCTAGGTGTGTTAAGGGATTTTGAGAGAAAATCCATCTTTTTAGTGTTTAGGAGAGCTAATAGGCCTAAAAAGGCTACAAGGCCTAGAAGGCTAAAACTTTGCACCCGATTGGAACTTGGATGAAAGATCCTCAAGATTGGGTCAAGAAGTGTTGAGAGGGGCTAGAAAGGAGTAAAATTTCTAACTCACATGAAGGAGTTCCAGTTGGAAGGATAGCTTACCAAAAGAAAGCCATGAATTGAAGGCTTATGGAGAAGGAATTAGGAAGGACTTTGAACTTGTTGGAGAGCTCCTAAGGTGTTAGAGGTTCTGTGAGGAATCCTCTAGTTAGGGTAGTGAATGAGACCCCAAGAGAGACCAAGGAAGGTCTAGGAGAGAGGAAGAAGGCTCTAGGTGTGGGAGCTCTCTCTCTCTCTCTCTCTCTCTCTCTCTCTCTCTCTCTCTCTCNGCGCTCTCTCTCTCTCTCTCTCTCTCTCTCTCTCTCTCTCTCTCTCTCTCTCTCTCTCTCTCTCTCTCTCTCTCTCATACAGGAGCACCCTAAGATCTTGTTAGAAATTTTTAATTGTAGGTTGGTTTGGCCAACCATCCATGAATAATGACTATGTTATAAAGTGCCAAGTGTTTCCAAGTTGTGTTTAGAGTTAGTAGTTGTTTATGGTTTTCAAGTCTTAGAGTCAAGTTGCACCTATGGGTCTTTATCCTAGAAGCCAACCAAAAATCAAACAGTTGACCAAGAACTCCAAAGTGGAGTGTTTTTCAAGTTTTTAGTGTTTTCAAGTGTTTTGAGGTCATTTGGTAAGTTTTGAAACCAAATTTGGCCATTTAATTTGATAGAAGGTCATTTTGACAAAAGTTGTCAAAGTTGTCATGACAACTTTTGCAACTTTGCAAAGTTGTCATGACAACATTTCCTAGATTTTAGGAATCAGATGTCATGATGCCCAAATCCCAACATGAGGGTGAAAACATGTTGGAATGGAGTATATAAGGTGACACAAACCCTAAAATGTGAGTTAGATTTCATTTTTTATGAAATGTTTGTGGTGAAGGAATAATTAGCATTGTAATTTGCAGACAAAGTCGTCATCCAGTACTTCCAATTCTCTTATACATATTGAAAAAATAACGAGAAGGTAAATATTCATCTCTTTAATACTAGCTTTATTAATATCATCATTAGTTACTACCCTTCTTCATAGATAAGTATGAAGGAAAGACTATGAAAGTGATTTTATTTGCAATGAGGATGTGCAGGCACCGACAACATTTAATGTCAATGCAATAGAAAAAGTATTTTTTGAGCATTGATAAGGAAGATCCTTTAGCGGGTTATGGTATTTTTGATATTTTTGAACCTTCAATCACTGCTTTATTAAAAGGGGGTGGTTGGAAGATAAACTCATAATCTATAAATGTTGAATCCAATGGAAATAATTGTTAAGAGAATGCTATTCTCAAATGTAAGTTTTGGCATTGAGATATGTGGGGATTTACTTTTGATAAAAAAATTTGTACAAGATGAGATAGTTTATATATATTATTTTATGTTTTAACTATTGTAGTACCGCAACTTCCCTTTCAAGGCAGATTCTAGAATATAATTCATGGCTTTCCTTTGCACTCAAAAGATGTGATATATTGAATTTGGATTATTTCTCGATTAATTAATATTATGATTATGTAAAATAGATTTTGAAAGGACCTAAAACCTTGTACAAAAGTAGTGAAAGGTATGGTAGTGAAAGAAATAAGAAACTACGGTGATGCACCACCAAATAAACCAAAGGGAACAAAACATTATTCCCACCAAATGGAGAAGAGACCAGAAAATAAGGCTATCAAGATTTTCATTTTAGCCCATCCTTATGTGAATGTCAATGAATATCAAAATAAGGCTTCAAAAACTTTAATTTATTTTCTTTAACTATTGTCCATCCATCCTCCACCTTCTAATTAACCTGAGAAACAAGGTTGGCCCCATAAACAACCATAATTAGGATAGGGACAACATCAACACAAGTCCCCATTTCTCCCCTTGGAGAAACAAGGATAGTAGGAACATAGCACCTGCAGACAAGATAGCTAATCTAGAGACAACATAAACACTCTAGTCAGGTACAATAGCAACACCTGAAAGGAAAACATCAACTGTCTGAACCAATTCTACATTCGAAAAACCATCAGTAACACCTACCTTAGCATGACCATCCTGAGAGGATCCAACATCAAAACCCCCATCCTTAGAAACTTACCAACTGTATAATGGTGGCCCGAAGCCCCCAACCACAAAGAGGGTAATTTCTTCATTTTAACCTTATCAGATAAGCACCACACAACAATATGGCCAGTATTGTGGCATTTCTTTCAAATGAACAAGATACCCTCATAATCTAGATTATGGATCCAAGAGCCCCTAGGGGAATCCAAAGTAATCTTCAATAAGAGACCCTTGAAACATCACCCTCCACTAGGATACAAGCATATGTAGTATGAAGAACATCATATCAATCCAGATCAACCATCTGGAAATCCCCAATAGCCTCCCCCATAGATTCCAAAATAGAATGTAGCCAAAGATGAAGGGGAAGATTCGGGAGACTTACCCATCAGGGTATTTTATTGAAGGACTCAGTAAGATGATCAAACCCCTGGTGCTAGGGTTTGATCATTAGGGGGAAAGACTCCTCCAAAGTGAAACAAATATCACACAAAATAGTTATCCTATCTTTGGCATCTCTCTCTCTCTCTCTCTCTCTCTCTCTCTCTCTCTCTCTCTCTCTCTCTCTCTGTGTGTGTGTGTGTGTGTGTGTGTGTGTGTGTGTGTGTGTGTGTGTGTGTGTGTGTTGATAAGAGTAATATTATGTTATATTATTAAATCATATATTTAATGATAGAAATGAGTTAGAAACATGTACCGTGGTGTGTTAAAATGAACATAGACTAATAAAGATCATAATTCAATGAATTTATTGTGAATGTAATTAGGTTATATAATGTTTCTCTAGTAGAGATGTTAGGGAGCCTGTGGGGATTTAGGATTATTATATTGTGCATTCAATTTTATAAATAAGTTCTTAATTGAATCACCCAAGGTAAGAGGGTCTAACAAGATGCACAATCCAACCTTACAATAAGAGATACACAATAGGAACTCAAAGATTTCAAGATAATAATACACAGATCTAGAGTATGGAACACACACACAACCTATTTATTAAATGATAAAACAATTACAAAGTTCTACAATAGTATTCAACATGCCCAACTTAAAAGCTAGGGACTTATTTCAAAGAAACCTACCTAACTTTCTTGACCTATGACTGCAAAGAAGCCTCCTTCAAACTATAGATTACTGTCTTCGACCTTAAACCTTCAATCACAAAAAAAAACAAGATCCAACTTAAATACACAACCGTGACCTAACAGGTTGACCTCAAGATTATATTTACCAAGAGAAAAAAACTTGTTATCACTAACTTTGAGTCAGCCTCTGATCAAATATATTAAACTAAAAAATAAATCACAATGATTGATCATAAAAAAAGGTCAGCCAAACATATAGTCACCTATAAAAAATTTCTATAAACATCATCGATCAAGGAAATCCAATCAAAGATCAAAATGATGACTGGTTTGAAAACATGAAGATCATGTTCTAAACATAGCCAAAGAATCCACCATAACTTAGGCGTGATAACTCCAAATGAGTTGCAATCATTGAAAAAAATTCCTTATGATCTATAGAACACAAGTATACTACCACAACTGCAAAGGATCTGTAGAACTTGACCGTGACAAAAAAAACAAAAAAACCAGAGACCAAGAACAAAATAACTCAAATTTTTTTTTGGTTGACACAAGATTGCAATGAACCCAAGATGCTCCTGGATTAAAAACCTAAGGTTATTTGAAAAGTGATTCTCTCACTTTGCTAAGATGAAGGAAAAAAAAAAATTTAAATCCACCTAAGAAATACATAAAGAATCCTCAACTGGTATTTTCTTCCACTTAACAAGATATTTCTCATACTATTTTCCTCTAGTGCTTCAACCAATTCTGGTATCCAAGAGTTGTTCAACCTCCTCTTTCAGCTTCTTAGGATATAGTAATTCACTCTCTAATCCATCTCCTTCACTACTATCCAATTAAAGATATTCAAACAAGTCTAGTATGTTTAATATGCCTCATATGTCCATGTGCTTTGGTAACTCAACTTCATAAGCATTCCTGGAATCAAGCTTTCTAAAAGTATTAAAAGGTCCAAACTTCTTCATCTGTAGTTTACTATTGGTACCAATGGGAAATGTAGCTTTTCTCAGAAAAAACATCACTTCATTACCAATTTTAAACTCCCTATGTTTCCACTTTCTATTAGCTCTCTCCTTATATTTATCATTCATGCCTTCCAAATGTGTCTTAACTCTATCATGCAAATACTTCATACGATCGATAAACTATTCTTCTTCAGCACTCCTCTTTTCCTCAACACTGATATCTTTCTATTTTTTCATTGCTTTAGGATGTAAACCATAAACAATCTAAAAATGTGTTCTCTGAGTACTCCTGTTGACTCAATTACTATAATAAAACTCAGCTTGTACCAAAATCAAATCCTAATTACCTACCTTCTCACCAACCAAGCATCTCAATAGGTTACCCAAACTTCTATTAACAGCTTCATTTTGTCCATCGATTTATGGGTAAAATGTAGAACTAATATATAATTTTAGTTTAACTTGATTTAGTATTAGCTTAAGGGTATACTATTTCTTTAAGGATTAAAATTATATTTTATTAAGACACAAGGTTAGTATTCCTTTCATTTTATGATTATAGTCATGGTTAAACTTAGTTTAGGGTTATGATCAACATTAGTATTTCATTTGGTTTAGAGGATAGAATTATGATTATAGTTAAGATTATGGTTTGGGTTAGGATCTATGGTCTTGATGAGGGTTTATAGCTTAGGATTAAGGTTAGGATTAGGATCAAGTTTAGCCCATTTTGGTTATTATTAAGCTTATAGGGTTTACATCATGGTTAATATTATAGTTATGATTATGGTTAGGGTTAGGGTTTAATGTTAGGATAAGCGATCATAGTTTAGGAATAGGGTGAATAATTTATTTAAGTGTTATGACTCAATTTCACTTAACATTAGGATTGTCATTCAATATGGTTTAAGGTTATGGTTATAGTTGAATTGCTTACAGTTAGGGTTCAATTTTTTTTAGTGTAAGAGTAAGATCATATATAAATTTAAAGTTAGAGTTGGGATTAAAATAGTACCACTAATTTAAAAAGGGTTAGGTTCAATTTGGTTTAGTATTAACCAGGGTTAGGGTTATGTCTCAATTTGGTTTAAGAATAAGATTAATGTATTTTACTCTTGTTAGGGTGAACAATTTGTTTGAGGGTTGGTGTTTAATTTCATGTAAAATCTAGATTTTCATTGAATATCGTATAAGGTTATGGTTAGGTTTCAATATGGTATGGTAATGGTTCAATTTTGTTTAGTGTTGGAGTATCTTGGGTCATATACAAATTTAAAGTTAGAGTTGAGATTAAAATGGTAATCCTAATTGAACAACAGTTATGGTTGAACCGGGTTTTGTGTTCAATTATTATTAAGATTAGCATTCAATTTTGTTTAGCGTAAAAATATGTAAGATTCAAAAATTGAGTAATATTGGGCTTCAAAATTTTGTATGTTGTTAGGGTTATGGTTCAATTTGATTAAGAGTTAGCCGTAAATTTGGTTACATTTGATTTTTTATTAGGGTTTGGATTGATCTAGTCTTAAATAAGGTTTGGAGTGGAGATTTAATTTGGATTAGTGTTAAGGTGAGGCTTAAGTTAGGTTGCAAGATAAGAGTTAAATTGGGTTTATAGTTAGGGTTTGGATTTGTTTAAGGGTTAGAATTACATTTTATCTATATTTAGAGTTATTATTCATTTTAATTCAAGGTTATGATTATGGTTAAACTTATTTTATGATTAGGGTCAAGTTTGGTTTACAATTATGGTTAATGTTGGTTTACAACTAGGTTTCACTTTGGCTTACAATTTAGGTTCATTTTGGATACTAACCATATTAGGTAAATAGGGTTCACTTTAGCTTACACTAACCTATTGTTTAGGGTTATGGTTAATGCTAGCTTAGAATTATGATTCATTTGGATTGAACACATGGTTTGAATAGTAATACCATAAGAGTTATCATAAAATTTTGTTTAGGGTTACACTCTACTTTGGTTTAGAATTAGGATTACAGTAGTCCTTTATCTGTTCTAAATTTATGTGCTAGCTTGGCTTAATATTTGATGTAGTGCTTAATTATGTTCTTAATAATATTTACCTTATTGGTAGAGTAAGTGTTCAATTTAATCTTAAGATTGATTTTGGTTAATGGTATGAGTTCAATTATTTAGTTTTATGGTTTAATTTTATTTTGTTTACTTAGGGTTTGTGTTCAATATAGTTTACTCTAGGGTTATATTTAGTCTTTAGTTAAGTTTAGAGCAAGAATTCAGTTTAGTGTTTAAGAGTAAATTGGTTAAGGGTTAGGTTAAATTTTGTTAAATTAGATTTAGTATTAGGGTTTATATTTTCTAGTCTTACATAAGGTTTGAGGCCAAGATTTAATTCGATTTTATAGTTAGGGTACGAATTTTCTAGGGTTAAAATTATATTGTATCTATATTTAGGATTAGCATTCATTTTGATTTAAGGTTAGGATTATGGTTCAACTTGTATTATGATTGGGGTTAATTTTTGTTTATAATTAGGGTTCACTTTGTCTTACAATTTAACACTTAACCAAATCAAGCTCTAATATTAACCTTTATATAATAGTGATGTTATATAAGCGTTCATTTTCATTTATGATTGGAGCTTATTTTTAGTTAAATAAGGGTTGATTTTGGTTTTTGTGTTTATTAAGGCTACATGTTAAGGTTCAATTACATCTAGGACAAGTAATTAATTGGTATAGTAAGGGATATGGTTTTGATTAAGGTTATGATTGAGTTTTAATCTTATGAAAAGGGTTTACATTTGCACTATAGTTGGATTTAGGGTTTGGGTTGTGGTCTTGTTTATGTCTAGGGCTATGCTTAGTATTAGGTCTTAATATATGGGCTAGGGTTTAAGGTTGGCATTAGGATCTTATTTAGGGGTTGGATTATTAATTGGCTTCTAGGGTTTACATCATGGTCAATATTATCATTAGAGTTAGGTTTTTTATTAGTGTTAGGGATTAAGATTAGGGTTAGAATAATGGTTTAAGTACAAGATTAAGATTATAGTTACAATTATTGTTAGTGTTAAGGTTTAAGGTTAGGATAAGGGTTTATACTTTAGGATTACGATTTGGGTTTAGGGTTAGGATGAGGGTTTAAGGTATATTAAGACAATGGTTATGTTTATATTAAAAAAAAAGTTTAATTAAGTTTTTTTTAATAGGTATGGCAACACAGATTGTATGCATATGTTTCCTGTTGAATTGCCCATCCACTAACTAATGTTTTTTTCTTTATTATATTTTTTTTCTATAAGTTAGGCTTTAATTGTCAAGCTATCTTTCTACTTTGTATTAAAATATACTTTCAATTGATTTTGAGAAGAAATGTGTTTCTATTATAAATTCTAAAAAAGAGAAGTTTCATACTTTTTTTTTTCTTCTAAAATTTAACATTTTTTTACTATGAATTTCACACAAAAATGACTTTTGTTGAAAATAAATAAAATATATTTTTTACATAAGTATATAAATTTAATATTTATTATTTTATTTACAGCCTCTTTGTGATTTTTACCTTTCTACTGGATGGAATAAGGTGGCTCATTATAAGGAGGCTCATAACCTGGGCCTTGTTGTTGGTTACAGATGGAAGAATTCTTCTAAGTGGCCATCGGGTGGTTCTCAGGGGGATCGGTTGAAGCTTTCTCAGATCTTGGCTTCTAGGGAGTGCAGCTCTCTATAGAAACCTGATGTCTTGGCTTGGGGAGGTGCTTCTTCTGGCAAGTATTCTATTTCTTTAGGGTACCTTGCACTGACTAAGCAACTATTTGGCGAGGTTGAGGTGTCTTGGTGGAAGAAATCTTGGAATAGCTTTTCTTGGCCTAAGTGTAACTTTTTCCTTGGGATTCTAGTTTACGATTGTTGTCTTACTTGGGAGAATCTTTTGAAGAGAAGCTTCTAGGGGCCCTTCATCTATGTCTTATGCCACAATAGTGAAGAGATTGTTTCTCACCTTTTTTTCTAGTGCTCCTTTGTCAAGCAGATTTGGCACTTCTAGTGGAGTGTGTAGGGATGCTTGTGCTGGCATGTTTCTTCCTTGTCTGAGTTCTAGGACCATCTGGGTCATCCCCCTTCCAAGACCTCTTTTCTTCAGGTTGCTTGGACTATTGGCCCTTCCTTTATTTGATGGCATGTTTGGCTTGAGAGAAATAGGAGGATCTTTCATGATGTGTAGCTAGGGATCATGCACTTGTGGGGGAAAATTACTCATTCTCTTCATGAAACACTCCTAGAAAAATGTGACTTTTGTGAAGGTTTGGACCCTAGAGATGCTGGTATTTACTCACGCCTTTCCTTTCCTCTTCAGGGCGGTGCTCCCTCTCTGCCCCACAGACACTGTGGGAATAGAGCCAGGCAGCACTCTTAGTGTGTTAATCGTGAGGGGTATTGGACTCCTCCCCAGTCGGGAATTCTTAAAATCAACACCAATGGTTCTTCTTGGGGAAATCTTGGACCGGTTAGTATTGGGGGAGTTGGGCATGATAGCTCTGGTGATGTTCAGTTTATGTTTTCTATCTACAAGGGTTACCATACAAATAACCTCATGGAAGCCCTTGCTATCTTGGTTGCAGTGGAATAGTGTTGTCAACGTGGCTGGAGAAGAATTACCTGTGAGACAAACTCGCAGGTGGTAGTGAATTTATTGAATAGACAGAACCTTATGGATGTGGATTGGCATTTGGCTCTGGTTATTCAATAGATCATTTAGTTATGCAATTCTCTGGAATCTGTGTCTTTTATGCATACCCCTTGGGAGTGGAACGGTGTGGCTGATTGCTTGGCTAAATGGGCTTCTGAGCATGCGCTGGATTGGAATATTGTTGATCATAGGATGCTTCCCCCTAATTTATCTCATAAGATGGCTCAACTTGTTGACCAGGATAAAGCTCTTTAGTGCTCTTTGTTTCCTCTGTTGTTCTGTTCTCTTTGGTATTCAATAAAACTTTTACCACTCTTTTAGTAAAAAAAAAAAAAATTATTTACTTTCATTGACTATTTCATCTTAAATTAGTTTCTAATAATCACTCTCTAACTTACAACTAATTTTTCTATTTTAAGTTCTTAATAAATTAAGTTTTTCTTAAGCTTAAAAGTCAATAAAAAGGTTAAAGGATTGTTAATGTTTTGTGTGAGAATTTTTTTTTACATCTTTAGTTTAATTTCACAAAGTAGTTCTAGTGTTATTTTCTCTTCCATTAATTTTTTTTTTTGACAAACACATTAGAGAGATTTAAAGCTATAACCCAATGTTATTTGTGGAGTCCCATATGATATGCTTTTCACATGTTGAGAAGTAAATAAAGCTATAAACATAATATTTTCCATAATAGTACCAAGTGAGTTAAGTAAACTCACTCTGAAATAGGCACAATTGAAAAATGTTGAATTAACTTTTTTAAATGGGCATGGTAATCATAATAAAACCAAAGGAGTGAATACATAGACTAAAACTATTGTATGTATATATTTCCTATTTAATTGTCCCTTCGACCAACTAATGTTTCTTTGGTTAATATGTATATTTTTCCTTATAATTTAGACTTTTTGTTGTGAAGATATCTTTCTACTTTGAATTAAAATATACTTTCAATTGATTTTGGAAAGAGACTTGTTTCTATTATAATTTCTTATAAAAAGAAGTTTCTTTCTTTCTTATTTTTACAAAAAATTAGGAGTGTTCTACTATAACTTAGATTTTAAAAAATGAATTTTGCAGTATATTATATCAGTATTACACTCGTATACAAAATGACTTCTACTGTCTTATATTAACGGTTCAGATAGCTAAGCTTGGCAGGAGTATTATGATATATTTGTCATTTATCACTATCTTTCACTACCCATAATAACTCACTGAAGGAATAAAATGTAACTTGTTTCGTTGCTACCAGCCTATAAGTTTATTGGCATCACAGATTGTATGCACACAGAAGAGATCAAGTTCAATGCTCAAGATAAATCAAATGCTAAAACATCATGCACAGTAATCGAAGTTTATTAAAAATATAACTGCAAGAAGAGAAACCTACCCTATAAAAATCTATGAATTCAGTGTAGTGACCCAAACACTTGTGTGCATGTCCTTGTGCTAGATGACTCCCGAGTAATAATACAACCTAGGATAAAAATGCCGGCAAGTTATGGTCTTCCATGATATTAAAACAAATGATGTCAGCGACTATCTTAATTTAAAGAGCAGAGCAATGAAGCTGTTGTGCCACCATTATTTTAGATCAGTTTTAGTCTTTCACCTGCTGGTAGTTACCCATGTGCTACATCCACACACTTTCGGAGTGTAACCGGTTGTTTTGGGCAGAGGGAAGCGAATAGTAGATATGAATGGCATTAAATTCTTAAGTTTGGGAAAATTGGTAAAGGCTTCCTACTCTCAGCTTACCAGAGAAGACTCCCATAGCTCTCCAACTTGCAAATATGGATGTTGAAAGAACCATTATTGATCTTACACTTTAGAGGCTATGATATCAAAATCATCGCTTACTTTGCTAACCCAAAAAAGCCCGACTAAACATAGGTAGAATGTGAACCGATTTCAACTATAGAAAAAATTAGCAACACAAAGAACTGCTCTGGAAGAAAGATCGAAACTCGTCTTCGAAGCGACGCTACATACACAAGGTCTCTTGTGCATAAGGGTGCGTTCAATCTATGCGTTGAATACCTTGCAAAAACCGTTACAGATGGGTGGCTGATTATCTTCAATCTTGGACGTGTATTTTATTTCATTTCTGTTGTGTTTATTCGTGCAAAGATTGGGATTGAATTTAATTAGTCGTCATTAATATCTGGGCAGTGTAAGAGGAAAATCTATCCTATTATAAGTTTCTATGACCTTTTATAAAAAAAATTCTAAATTTCTATAAGTAAATTCGGATCAAATATAGCTTGTCTAAAACAAGATACGCTATACAATTTGTAGTCTCTAGAGCTGTGTTTCTTGACTTTTTCACGATCGCCCTTCAAGTTAATAGCCTTTTGAATAAGTTATGGAGTAATACAGTATTTAATAATCCCAATAGTAACATTCCCCTCATGCCATGACTTGTAGAATTCCATGGAGAGGGTACTATTGTATCCTCACATAGCTTGAAAGTAAGGCGTTAGCTTTACATTTGTAATGATAGCCCACAAATCACTATTCTGCATTAGTTATCTATAGTTCTTCGGCTAAGATGTTTTGAGAGGACCACCCATTACTTTCACCTCGACAGGATTCAGCTGGAAATCACAGGTAGTCATTTGAAAAGGCCAATAATTACCATTTTTAGTAAAAAACAAGAAACTACTTTTACTCTGCTTTCCAAAAAAATCATGAAGCTTCTTGAAGATGATTGCCTTATACCTTCAAATTAACAAAAAAGTGTTGTTATCATCAGATTTCATCATTATACCAAAGCATTGGTCACTATAAAATATTTTAAAATAATCCTTCAAAATGTTGAAACGATACTTTCCACAAAGGATGGCCTTTATTTTGTCATAATAGCTCATGGAAATATCTTTATAATTAATTGTGATATCATTATTTTGATATTGAAATCCTTTCCGATCTTTTTCATACTAGCATGCCAGCTAAGTCGAGACTCCATTTGATGGTACATTATCCATGTATGATAAAATAACACATCATCCATATCATATTTTCTCCTAAAAGGTGTAAACACATTCCTTTTCTGGGTGAGATTTGACAAGGGGTCCTACCTATTGACTATAATATAACCTTAAACGTTAACATTTAGTTGACAATCCATCAACATCCAAGTGGATAAATAGTTATTCCTCATAAGTCTCATCGTAAAACAAGGCTTATTTTTTAAATACTTGATCTTCATATTGTTTCTCCTATAACTCCACACAAATATAGTCATTAGAAAAATACTAATAATGAATTAATTCCTCATAAGATGACAAAAGTAGAGATGAACAATGATGTATCTCATTGGCTAAAATTTCTTTAATACTTTCTAAGCATTGGTCAAAGGTGATATATCACCAATCTTGGGAATATAGACCAATATTATCCATAAGTTATGGAGAAATTCTTAAAGTATTCAATTCATTTCATATTTGCTAAAAGCAGATAACATCCTTCTACAGTCCTTTAGAAGTCTTAAAAGATACCATAGACAACCAGTAACAACCTACAAATAGTCTATAATCATCTTAAAGTCTCCTTCAATGATGAATTTATTATAGTTCAGCTCCTTAAGGAATTTAATACCATGCAAAGCAGCAATAGCATCAGCATGATTATTAAAGCTAACACAAATATTTTTTTTAAATCCTTCAATATCGATGCCTTTCTAATCTCTGATAACTCCCCTAGCAATTGAAATCCCTAGATTTCCCTTGGAAAATCCATCAAGCCTGCAATTAACCCATCCTTCCTCCAACGAATCCATATAGATAACTTTATCTTCATACTATTTTTTCAAATGACATTTAAGAGGTTTTGGTGTACATCCCATTTCCATTTTCTCCTCAATTATTGAAGATTGAGAAGGATCTTTCCTTTCCCATAGGTAGTAACATTCATGTTTTCCTTAACTTGTTATTTGATGATATGGAATAGGGCAGAGTTATTTCTGTATCGATCTCTAAATGTTATATTGTTTCGTTCATTCCATTTGTTCCAAGTAAGGAAAGAGGGAATTTGGACCCATAAATTCTATATTATTTAATGATTAAGGAGGTAGAAACTCCATTGATCAATAAAAAACCTCATAGATATAGGCATGATTCAATGAACATTAAGTAGGGAGGCCACTTGGTTCCAAACATCAATAGCATGGGGCCACTTGGTTCCAAACATCAATAGCATGGGGCCATGTATAAATACATGATAAATACTTTCATAGTGTGACTCACAATGAACACACCTAATTAGCATAGAAAACAACCGTCTATTAAGGTTGTCAATTATAATAATTTTCCCATCAGAAATGATCAATTGAAAATAGTTAACCTCACGAATAAGGTTAAGTATCCATATAATTTCCATAACTGGTTGTTCTCTTCACCATTTTACAAAGCCCAATACGTTGATTTCACAAAGGAGCTAGAGGAATTATATTTCAAAACCATACATCTTTGTTCATTAAGGAAAAGAAACAAAAGTATCGTAAGAGAGGTGTCAAAGATGTTAATTCATCCTTTAGATGTTTTCTGACTTGTTGAGGTATGCCGTCACTTCTCTATAATTGATCTTTAAAATCTTTCCACATAGCCATACCATTACACCACAAAATATAGTTGTTAGTTATTCCTTCATTCTTACTTGTCAGCCATCTTGTTTAACCTAGTTGAGTTTGTTATGATTCGCAAGGGGTTTTCTTTGGTTCTAGTTATCATCCCAAAATATGGAATTTTTACCTTCTCCAATTATCTTCTTACTACATTTCCTTAACGTATGCTTAACTTCGAGGATGCTTCTCCAAAGAGGGAAACACAAGGTAGCTCTAGAGCTTCATATAAAAAGGAGTTAGAATAGTTTTTGTAGATAGATTTACCTCTAATAAGTTTGACATGTCTATCTTTAATCTCAATAAGGATTCAGCCAACTTTACCACTAAGGGCTCTATTGAAAGGTCTTATCTTTCTTATACCAAGACAATTGACTTTCATCATGATGGAAATATTATCCCGTTCTACTATCGTTATTATAGATTTCTCACCGGTATGAGTCCACAAAAAATTCTTTCATAACTTCTCTATATTATCGAATGCTCATCCTAGAATTTTGAGAAGAGATAGGAAATAGATAGGAATATTTTAGAGGTGATCTTTTATCAGTTGAATCATCCCCACTTTTCTTATCAACTTCCCTTTCCACCAGGCTAAATTCTTGTGAAATCTTTCATTGAGGTTGTTTCAATACATTGAATAAGAAAGTTGTATATGAGAACATTTCATCCTAAATTCTAAAGATCAATGAGATGGTGTGTTCTATCAAATGTGGTGGAGGTACACTTGATGAACATTGCCTCTTGCCTATGACAAGTTGGTTGCAGCTATTGAAGAAATAAGGATAATGATAAATGTCATAAGGGAAACCATAGTTGGAAAGCTTACAACCTTTGAATTGAGTGCATCAGGTAGAGAAATCCCTAATCTTGAGAAAACATTCAAATTCATAGTGATTGGTAAGGACATGCATAAATTAGATCAGGTTGAGAGACATATAAGGATAATTAGAAGAAGGGAGAAAGAGAAAAAGGAAATGACAGAGGAAAATAGAGATATTGAAGAGTTGGTAGCAAAGTTTTCAAAAAGAGTATAGTATAGAGCTCCTACTAATATCAAGTATAAAGGAAAGATACCTTTTAAATGCTTTTTAATTGAAAAAGTGGGACATTATGTATCTAGATGTCCTAATAGAATTCCAAAGTATAAGTATGAGACTAAGCCTAGAGAAAGAAAGTAGTACTATTATCTTGATGATGATCTAGTGTTATTAATGATGAATATGATGAATCTTACAAGGATGATGGTTAAATCACATTCGTTGACATTAAGGGAGATGATGATCTAATGATTAATATTGTAATGACTTCTAGTTCTACTAAAGATGGTGTTGAAGAGAAATCACAAGCTACTCAAGTTGTAAAGGAAGATAAGTTGGTGATTGAAAGTGGATTCTTGTATCACATAAATCATGACAAGAGTAAGTTTGTAACATTTGAGAAGTAGTGTGGTGGAAAAGTGAAATTTGATGACAACTCAGGTAGTAAGATTAGATGTAGAGGTTTAATTACTTTTTATCATAAAATTACACTAAAGACATGTATTGTATGTATAAGGTTTGGTACATAGTCTTCTTAGTTTTAGTTAGATGATGGATAAAGGCTATGAACTAAATTTTATGGAAAATATGTGTGAGATCTTGAATGACTATGGAAAGGATATTTCTACTTGATCCAAGACAAGAGGTAATATTTTTCTTTTGAATAATGGTTAGAAGAGTTGTTTGATTGCACAAACATATGAAAGTTAGTTATGGCATAAGATATTATGTCATGTGAACTTTGTCAATATTATTTCTATAAGTTCTACTTCTTTTGTTAGAGATTTTCCTAGGATGAAAAAGCCTTATAATATTTTTTGAAAGGAATGTTATATGGGAAAGAACAAAAAAAGAGATACTTTTCACTACAAGAAGGAAAATGGAAATAGTTTTCTTGATCTTATTCATACTGATTTTTATGGCCCTACCAAGAAAATAAGTCTCAAAGGTGATAAATATTTTATGCTACTAATTTATGATTTCTCAGGCATGGTATGGGTGACCTTCTGGAAGAGGAAATATGAAGATTTTGATAAGGTCAAGGATTTCAAGTAAATTTTGGAGAATGAGAGAGTTCTGAAATTGAAGAGGCTATGATCAAACAAAGGTAGAGAATTTACATCAAATGAGTTCAACACATATTGCTAGATTCATGTATTCAAGAGATAATTATCTAATCCTAGGATTCCACTATAGAATTGTGTAGAGAACAACAAGACCAAATATTTTCTAGAGGTTGTAAGGAACCTGTTGCCTGATACAAATGTTTCATAGATATATTGGAGAGAATTTATGAGCACTACACTATACACTCTTAACTTATTATAGATAAAACATGGAACTAGTAAGAAACCCTATGGACTTTGATGTGGTCATGTGCCTATTGTTAGGTATCTCATTTTTTTGATAGTAGATGCTACCTGAAGAGAGATGAATACATATGAAAGTTTGATACAAGGAGTGATGAAAGTACATTCTTTGGTTATTCTACCAAAAGTAAAGCATATAGGTTCTATAACAAGAGTTTGAAAAAGTTAGAGGAAAACACAAATGTTAAAGTGAATGAAAGTCTTGAGAATTTGGAAAGGTATGATGATTGTAGATATCATAGGGATAGTAATGATTAATATCAACATCATCAAGTGGAGAAAAAAAGTCCAAGTGTGACAAAAATTGCATAGGATGCAACCTACACAAGTGGAGAAGAATAAGAAGTTCATAAATCAGAGACAAGGCATAAGACTTAAACATGTATGTGATATTGAATCACAATGAAGTAAAGAAAATTGGTGATATTGACATGAGAGTTTAGACAAGAATAAGGATTGCAAAGGATCAGATTTTCCTAATATCATAGGTTGATCGAATTGATGATGAATGGTCTAGGTATGTTAAGGAAGAGATTTCAGCTACAAATAACCATGTTGAAAAACTCAAGATCATAGGAGCTAAAATTGAGGCATTTATTGAAAGAGATAACAATGGTGTGAGACTTGAGAAAGGAGAATGCTCCATGTCCAGTCAAGATAAGCCTAAAACTAAAAGAAAAAACCATAAGGAAAAGAAGAACAAGGTTAAAGATTAGAAGAAGAAGTCAAAGAAGAAAGACAAGGGTCGGAAGAAAAAAATACCAGAAAGAGGAACAAGAACAAGAATAATTTGTGAAGATGACCTAAACATCAAAACTTCAATGGAAATTTTTTTTTATTATAGAAAGCTAAACATAGAGCTTTCGATTAAAGAAATAAAAATCACATCCCTAGATGTAAAAGAAACAATTATTTCTCAGGCATAGTCAATGTTGTTAGAAGGATAAATGATAATATCACAACGTAAATAGGTAGATTTCCATGTGCCATGATGAGGAATGATGATAGTAAGCTACAAAATATTTTCATTTGTCTAATATGCAATATATCTATACATATTGCCAAACACTGCACAAATATATAAGAAGATGAGTGTGGTACAGATGTGTTTGATCGGCCAAAGTAGGTAATACACCTTTCTCATTGATTTGACAAGGGGAGAGAATGTCAGATAATTAGGGAGAGAGATGTGAAGAAAGAGAGAAGAACAAT
This sequence comes from Thuja plicata, assembly GCA_018584345.1. Taxonomy (NCBI): domain Eukaryota; kingdom Viridiplantae; phylum Streptophyta; class Pinopsida; order Cupressales; family Cupressaceae; genus Thuja; species Thuja plicata. The sequence goes on along the minus strand of MU223335.1, from coordinate 3,580,859 downwards.
AAGGAGAAAGTTCACATACTTGCAAATAAGAAATAAGTTTTAACTAAGAAGAATAGTGTACATCCAAGGGGGAGAAACTAATGGAGAGAAAATAATGTAATAAAATTGGAATAAAGTTGATCTTGTTCCCACGGGGAGAAATGAATAAAAAAAATAAGGTAGAAAAGTAGAGTTAGAGAGACTCCAAAGGATATTGTGGATATTTGTAGTACAACTGTTGGTTTTTGATTGCATTATTTTTTTTCTATCAAATCTTTCTATCAATTCAAAAGGAAGAGGTTGTTGGAGATTTCCATGTTTTTCAATGATCTCAACATGTCAATTATTTTTTTTGGATTTCAAGTGTGTAGTTTGGATGTTTTGATATACGTTATACAATATTTATGTCAAACATGCAATTTTGCCAATAACGTAGAATGTTTAGATGAGTGGCGAAGGAATATTACTGAAGATGAGGAGTCATGCACCTCATGGGGTGATGTAGAGGTTTTCTAAATGGCTCATGTTATGTTTTATTTTCTGATATGGTGATTTGATCAAGTTATGGTGTCACATATGAAGACTAGTTATTTAACTATTTACCAGTATAACATAGTTATAAAGAATGACTTCACACAGATAATCAAGGTGAGATATTTGATTGTACAATTGGGAGTGTGTTAAGGAAATGGAAATATATCTAACATTCATAGGTTTTGTGATTATGATGGTCCATAAATAATTTACAAGTATTTCAGTTGGGGGTAACTGTGTTCTTGAGGTTTGACGTGAAATGTTGATAGATTCGATAATTGTGATGAATTTAATTGTTTGTTTGAGCTTAATGATGCCTTAGTATGATCTAGGATTATGTGCCAAATGAGTTAGTAGCTTAAATTGATCAAGGTGACAAAGTTCAATGAGCTTGAAGATTCTTTTAAGGTCTTAGACGATATGCTATGAAAAATTGATAATATGGTTTACGAGATACCAGTAAAACATTGTAGGGGTGTGAGTATGATCTTGTTGTGTTTGTGAAGGATATAAGAAATGTTTTTAAGGTGCATACTGATCCTGATGGTTTATTTTGGTTCTAAGAGTTGTACGTTTAAGGATTAATTTTTTCTAACCTAGTTCTTGATAAATATGGTGAATTAGGGTTTGATTTTCATTTTCATGTGTGTGCACTAGTGTTTGGAAGATTTCAGATGTGAGAGATTGCTAGTGAATCACTTTATAGATCTAATAGAGGTCAGATTGTTCATCTGAGTATGATAGAGAGAATTACAACAAGATATATGGTTGTATTGAAATGGAACTAACAAAGCCATAGACAGATGATAAAATACAGTTCATGAATTTTCAAATTGGTGTCTAAATTGTGATTGTAAATTAGTGAGACTTCCCTAGGGTTGTAGCCCAAGGAAAATTGAGTAGTGAACTCTAGGTAATGTGCCATAATGCATGTACATTCTGTTAGAGTAATTTAGTAATTACTCTTTTGTGCTTAAGTTAGACTTAGGAACTTTCTATTTTTGAGAGTTTCCCTTTTAGGGCTTCGGTATCCTTTATAAGGATTCACCACTTTACTTTTCAGTATCGAGATTGTAAATCATTTCATTGTTGAATATAGAACATAATTTCTGTCAACATGCATTTGCAGTCTCTGGCCTATCGGCCGCCATAGCTTCTCCTTCTGTCTTTTGCTTCTATCTTGTAATAGTCTTTGCATGCAGGTGATCTTGGTTGTATTGATCTTCATCAATCTTAACATGGTATCAGAGCCACTCTGCAGCTGGTTGTTCGTACTCTGTTGAAGTAGCGAGGGTTTGAAGCTTTCAGAAGCCTTTCCGGTATTTGTCTCTGGTTTTGGGGGGTCTTTATTTTTTGGAGCTGTTTGAGCCAAAACGGACTCCACCATTGCGTCTAGAAGGCCCGGGAGACTCGAAATAATATAAAATTTTGACCATTTTGGTTACCGGGGCCTCGGAGAATTTTTTCGGCCTCCTACAGGCTGTACGGGCATGAATATCGAGGCAAAAAATTAAAAAATTCATTCAAAACACCATGTTTTAATGATTTTTTAATGCTTTGGCAATGCGGGCTTCTCTTTTTAAATCGCGCCGCCCCTGGCTGCGCGTTTCCCAGACACCACCATAGTGGCCCCGCCGCCACCACTGAAGCGGCCTCCTCCTCCGGCCCCCCTGGCTGAGCTTTTCATGCCGCCTCCCGGCCTACCACCCACCGCGGCCCCTGCCGCCAGTGGCCGTCACCGCCGCCCCACCTGCAGCGGCCCCACCACCCCTCTGTTTTGCTGGCGCTGCCCGCCCCGGAACCCACCACCCGCCCCGCTGCGGTT
>MU223335.1:3558293-3577422 GCA_018584345.1 Thuja plicata | reverse complement strand
GCCTAGTTGCCGGGACCCTTCTTTCCTGCTTTCTGCAGTAGTTTAGCAGTTTTGCTTCTCCCTAAGTTACACTTAAGGGGGGGTGTTAGAGTAATTTAGTAATTACTCTTTTGTGCTTAAGTTAGACTTAGGAACTTTCTATTTCTGAGAGTTTCCCTTTTAGGGCTTCGGTATCCTTTATAAGGATTCACCGCTTTACTTTTCAGTATTGAGATTGTAAATCATTTCATTGTTGAATATAGAACATAATTTCTGTCAACATGCATTTGCATTCTCTGGCCTATCGGCCGCCATAGATTCTCCTTCTTTCTTTTGCTTCTGTCTCGTAATAGTCTTTGCATGCAGGTGATCTTGGTTGTATTGATGTTCATCAATCTTAACACATTCCCCATATTGTAATAAGTCTATATTTATAACAAGGTACTAGTCTTATTGTGGGTATCATCCCCATTGAAGTTTTCAATCTAGTTTGGGTTTCCATGTAAAATTCTTTGTGTTATGTTGGTGTTGATGTTTTCTAATTTATGTTTACATGCTTTTTATTTTGCAAATGAGTAGTAAAGGTTAAAGTGTTGAACTATTTCAAGTTTTAAAGGTTTAAGGGTTTGAAGGTTTACATTTTTTTAGGATAAATTGATTCACCCCTGCCTCTCAGATATTTTTTGCCTATTACCGACACTGCTAAATCAAAATAAATTTCAATAACCTCATATTTTACTCAAGTATCATAGGTGAAAGAGAATTTAAAGGATATTGGTTTAAGTTTTGATGAGTCAATTTCAATTGTGTGATAATACCAGTGCTATAAACATTTAAAAGAATCAAGTGCATCATTCTAGAACAAGAAATATATTTATCATGTATCATTTTTTGAGAGAGAAGGTGTTTAGTGTAGGAGAACCTAGTGGTTGTTCTTGTCCAATCATGAAGTTTTTGTTCATAAGATTTTTTTCACTGGTTTATTTTTATTTTAGGGTGATTTGTGTTAGTTGAGTTTAATTTTGTGGTGAGATTTTTTCAATTATGTCAATTGGTGCTAAGAAGGAGATGTAAGCCTAAATATGGAAAATTTGGGAAACAGTACCTATAATAGTGGAAATGACCTATTTGTGTCCTAAGGAAGTCTTAGAAGTGTTTTGGTGGTGATTAGGATCCCTCATGTTGGTTTAGGATCTCAAAAGGTAAAAAATGCAAAAGTTGTCAAGCAACTTTTGCATCTTTGCAAAGTTGCTCGACAACAAATTTGAAAAAAGATGAAAAACCACCCAAAAGTAATTATGGGTCAGTTCAGACAATTCTAAGAGGGTTGTAATCTGTGTAAGAGGGTTGGTTACCATTTGACATAATTGGCTAAGCATTTGGAATAAATAATAACTGTGTTTCTTTGTATTTCTGTCCTAAGCATGGTTTAATTAGGAACGACTAGTTGTTTTCCCTTTCTTTTGAATTAGGTTAGTGCAGAGATTATGGTATGCACATTGATTGTAAACCTTTCATGTGTTCTCTAGACCGGATAGGGTTGTACATAGTAAAATCACTCTCTAGGTATTTCTACCTGTGGCAAACACATGGGCCTTGGTGAAAGGGTAGAGGGGTTATTTTATAGAATTTTCCTTTTTGTTTTAGGATTATAAGTGACAATGGTGGATTTTGAGCTCTTTCCCTAGGCGAGCTCGACTATAGCCCAGCTAGGGTCAATTGAGAAGCAAAGTATTTTCTTTATAGGGTAGGATTGAAAGAAGGGATCCAATGCATGGAGGATGTCCTTGGTAATGTGACCAAACTCTATAAGCATTGGTGGAGGCCAATGAATCCATTTAATTGGGTTTTGTGAAGAGTTTCTATCAATAGGCCTAATAGCCATACTTTTAAGGACTCAGTCACTAAAGGTTTTTTAGTACTATACATATGGTTCAAAGAACCCTAACCCTTAAAAGACTTCATGTTTTTGAAAAGGGTATCTAGATACAAGATTAGTTGTGGGGACTCTTTGTAAATTTTTGTATTTAATTTTGATTAGGAGCCTGATTAGAGCTACAAGGAACTATTAGGCCTACTCCTTGAATCAAGCAATTTGATTAATGTATGGATGAGCTATGTCTCTAAATCTTCAAGAATGAATTAATTAGGCTAAAGGGAGTATGATGTCTACCCTGCAAGTGTTTGTGAGGAGTTTGAGTAGGTCAATTAGAATCTACCCTTGGAGATTCAATATAGTGTGAATTCCATATTGGTAGAGAGGTTCTTTTATTGAAGGGTAGTTGAAGATAGGATTCCACCCTTAGGTTAGGGTTTGGAATGAATACCTAATAGGTAAGAGAGAGAAGGCCTAGGAGAGAGTCAAGTTGACTGAAGAGAAAGAATCTCCCTATCATATTGGTATTTGAGCCCAAAAAGATTTTTTGTAGGAGGTACATGAGTGACCTTGAATCCATGGGTGAATCAACTATGGTGACTGTTATACACTAAAGTTTGCACCCTATAAATATTTTAAGCTTAATAATCTAGTATAAGATGGGAATCACTTCTAGGTTGTGGGACCTCTACTAGCTGAAGTGAAACCTCTAGTTGCTAGGATGGTTCCTCTTGTATAATCACCCTAGCTTTCTTTTTAACATGGAAAAGTAAACTTGGAAGGAAAAGGGATAGAAAGAGAACTGTTGGGAAATGCTAAAAAGAAAAATTAACCTACTAGTTGATATACCAAAAGAAATGTGAATCATAAAATATTTACCAAAACTAGCATGAAATTCTTGAATCTAGCAGAGTACAACTTTTTGAATAGGGTTGCATAAGTATTTCATAGAGAGGCCTAAAATGAAAATGTGCTATAAATGGAAAGAGGAGATTTCACAAACAATATCATATTCAATGGAATAGACACAGACTATGACCTGCAAACAAACATCCACTCCAACAAAAAGGCACAAAAATGAGACAAAATGATAGCGGATTGAACAATATCCACAAGATCATTTGTAGTAGTGCACAAAGATGCAGAAAGAAAGAGGGCTCAAGAACTCCAAGATTTCTCTAATATTGAACACTATATTATGCTTCAAAAAGAGAAAGTGTAGAAAAGAAGGCCCAGGGATAGAGAAAATGTCTCAAAAAGCCTTTCTTAATCTGAATTCCATGACTACATGAACTTTGTGTATTATGAACCTAATACTATACCTAAGACACAAATGATGGTGATTGAACAACAACCATGTCAACCACTTAATTCATCAACACAAAACTTGTTGCAACCTGTGTAACCCAGGCTTCTAACTTTTGAAACTGAATCATAGACAGAGGGAACCGAGTCTTAGACTGAAGAAACTGAGTCACAGACAGAAGGAACTGAATGGAAAACATCGACACTCAAGTCATAGATAGAGGCACCTGAGTCTCAGATAGTAGAACCCAAGTATTAGTTGGATGAGTAGAACAAAATGTTTGAGCATGGTGAACCTAGTGGAGAAAGCCCATAATCAAAGAGGAAGTAACCTATTCTTTCAAAATATGTCAAAAGGCATCATGCACCTGAGAAAATAACTGGAGATCAGACAGAAGGTATAATGACAAGGAAAAAAATTAAAGGTACATATTTTCTTAGTGAAATTGAACCTAGATCTATTAAAGATGCATTGAATGATGAAATATAGATAGAAGCCATAAATGAAGAGATTGAGCAGATAGAAAAGAACAAAACTTGGATTCTTGTACCTAGACCATAAGACAAGAATGTGATTGGTACTAAGTGGGTTTTCAGAAACAAGATGAATGAAAATGGTGAAGTTTCCATAAAAAGAGAAAGCTTAGTCAGGAAAGGATATGCTCAAGAATAGGGTATTGATTATGGAGAAAATTTAGTTCTTGTTGCAAAACTTGAAGGAGTCAGAAATCTTCTGGCATATGCTGCACATAAAGGATTCAAGGTATATCAAATAGATGTAAAATCTCCATTCTTGAATGAAATACTAGAAGAGGAAGTCTATATTGAGAAACTTGAAGGTTTTGTAGATCCTAAGAAAAGGACTATGTTTTGCAAACTACAAAGCATTGTATGGACTGAATCAAGCTCCTAGAGCCTGGTATGAAAGATTGCATGGTTACTTGATAAGTATTAGATTTCAAAGAACTAATTATATTAGTATCTTGTACATCAAAGAAGGACATTAGAACAAGATACTATTAGTAGAGATATTTGTCGATGATATACTATTTGTTAGATATGATGATTTATGCAAAGCATTCTCTGAAGCTATGAGTAAGGAATTTAAGATGTCTATGTTTGGAAAAATCAAATTATTTCTTAGTTTGAAAGTTCATCAGATGAAGGATGCTATCTATATTACTCAGTCTAAATATAACAAAGAGATACTGAAGAAATTTGGGATGGAAGATTCCAGACCAGTGGGACACCTATGTCTATTGGACATAAGTTGTGTAAGGACAATTACTCAAAGGAGGTGAATCAGACTACCTACATATCCATGATTGGTAAACTTTAATATGCTATTCACACTAGACCTGATATTGCATTAGCAGTTTATATTGTTGGAAGGTTTCGGCTAATCCTAGAGAGAATCATTTGATGGCTATCAAAAGAATTCTGGGATATCTTAAGGGTTCTAAAGATTATAGATTATGGTATAATAAAGGAGGGAACTTTGATTTAAAGACATTTACTAATGCTTATTGGGAAGGAAGTGTTGATGACATAAAGAGTAGAAGTGGTGGAGCATTATTTCTTGGTAAGACGTTAGTGTCCTGAACAAGGAAGAAATAGAACTATATTTTTGAGTCTACAATAGAGGCAGAGTATGTTGCTGCAGCAATGAACTATTCAAATATCTTATGGTTCAAACAGTTGTTGTCAGGTATGAAGGAAGAAATAAAAGAACCATTTATTATCTACTGTGACAATACTAGTGATATTAACATTTCAAAGAATCATGTGATGCATACAAAGACTAAACATATTGCAATAAAGTATCATTTCCTAAGAGAATTGGTTAAGGACAAAGAAGTAAGATTGGAAAATGTGAATATAAAGAACAAATTGCAAACATATTCACAAAACCATTACCTAAGGATGCATTTTTCTATCTTAGAGGAAAGCTAGGGGTCATTCCCCTAACTAAAGTTTATTAATGGATAGATTAGTGATGCATCAACCGAGCTACAGAACAGATTTAACATGTTGATGCAGATTGTCAAAGCTTATTGCATATGAATTAGTACATAAGGTACACTACAATTCATTCGTTAGTGTCTTCGGCATTGGTTGTCAAAGAGGGAGAGATTATTGATGGAATGCCAAAATAAATTATTGAAGGAAAGAATATTTTTGATGACAGAGGGGGATATTTATCAGAAATAGAGATTATTAAGAGAGAGGGAGTTTTCTGGATGAGAATCAAAATGAAGCTAAGGACATTAATAAATTATTTTTATCCTTCTTGTTCTTGCTCTATATTTCTTTGTATTATGACATGTTGTGTTGTCATCAATGCTAAAGAGGGAGATTGGTAATGACAATTATTCAATTGTGTATTTTCATTGATGTTTACACAAATATAGTGATGTTACACAAATGTCTATACCTAAACTAAGAAAAATCAGTGTATGCTATGTACTCTCAGGCATTGAAGAAGACCAAAGTGATTTTTAGTTCTAACCGAGTTCACTCAGGCATTACAATAATGGTCAGGCATTGAAGGATTACAATGTTAGCCGAGTTAGATATTTAGTGTCAGCCGGCTAACTCCAATTTAAATTTTATGTTTAATTGGTCATATGTAGCCGACAGACTTAAGTTTTATTAATTATTTGAAAGGTTATTTAGGCTGACTTTACAAGGCTTATCATATTTATACAAGGTCAAGTTTGGATTGAAAATGTGAAGATATATAACAGAGTTTTGATATGAAGTGTGGAGTCAAAATCCTTGGGGTGTTGTTGATTTGGTGCAACTTCCCTCGGGTGACAGATTTAGTGATGATGGTGAAGCCTTTGTAGAATAGCTCTCCCATTTGCAGACAAATGTAAGACATAAGTTACAAGACAACAACAAGTGGTATAAAGCTTCCACAGATGCTACTATAAGGTATTAGGTTTTTAGTGCAGGTGATCTAGTGATGGTTTAGATCTATGCAAGGAGAGGTTTCCTACCAGGACTTATCACAACTTGAAACATTAGAAAATTGGTCACTGCAAGATTATGAAGAAGATTAATGATAATAATTATGAGGTAGAGCTCCCCAATGGTTTTGATATTTCTCTTCTATTTAATATATATGATTTATATACTTTCCATGGTGATGATGCCTCTATTGAAAATAAGGATGAGGTGGACTAGACACGTAGTGTTCCTATCAAGAAAAAGGAAAAGGTCACACATATTCTAGACAAGAAAACTATTCAAACTCGCCAAGGTGACTACAACAGATTTATTGTGCAATGGGAAGGGTTGGCACTAGCAGATAGAACCTAGATTATAGAATGGTATTTGAAGAAGAAAGATGAACCTAAATGGAAGAAATCTGAGGACTGGAACTTGCAGTAGCTGTGTTCTTTTCAAGCAGGGGAGAATGATGCAAGAGCATTCGAGGGTCATAACTTTGACTTGGATGTAGTTTTTTGCTGAAATTTTATGGGTGGGTGCATTAGGAGGATTTATTTGCAAAGGTGGTTGTTTTGACATTTTTTGGGGAGCTAGAAGTTTCATCTTGGCCACCAAAATTGGCTTTTACTATTTCTTTCCAATTTTTTAGATTTTTGTTTTTTGTAATCAATCTGAAATAATGTTTCTGATTTCGTGGGTTAGTTGGAAATTTGTCATGCCTTAGTTGGGGGATTTTCTTCAGAAAAATATGGATTCATAGGATGAGTTTTGAAAATTACCAAAAAAGGAAAAAAAAATGTTTTTTTTTCCATTTTTCCCGAAAAACTACCAAATATAGTAATTTTCAAAATTGTAATATGTTAGATTTTTTTTCACTGTTGAGGTAGCGTAGATTGGAGAATTTTAATGAAGATTTTGGAGTTATAAGAGTTTATATTGTTCTTTTTTACTGAATTACTTTTCTAGAAGGGTTTGGGCTACATCACTAAAGAAAGGGGATTATTGGTTTTGTGGAAAACAAGGCCACTCAAAGAAAAATTGCCATGCTTATAAAAAGGCACAAGATAAGGTGCAGGTCAACCAAGAAAATATTTATTATGAGAAGGATGAATTTGGGATTTTAGTTCTCTCTGCAAATGATACTATTTCAGAATCCTGGGTAAATGATTCTGGTGCATCCTTTCATGCTTCCTCAGGCACAGAGTGTTGATGACAATTATTTAATTGTGTATTATCATTGATGTTTACACAAATATAGTGATGTTACACAAATATCTATACCTAAACCGAGCACATTCAGTGTATGACATGTACTCTCAGGCATTGAAGAAGACCAAAGTGATTTTTAGTTCTAATCGAGTTCAGTCGGGCATTACAGTAATGGTCAGGCACTGGAAGATTACAATGTTAACCGAGTTAGATATTTAGTGTCAGCCAACTAACTATAGTTTACATTTTGTGTTTAATTGGCTCTATGCATCTGACAAACTTAAGTTTTATTGATTATTTGAAAGGTTACTCATGCCAACTTGACAAGGCTTATCATATTTAGACAAGGTCAAGTTTGGATTGAAAATGTGAAGATATATAGCAGAGTTTTGATATGAAGTGTGGAGGCGAAATCAAATGGGATTCTGATTAAGGACAGAATAGACAGAGCTATAATAGAATATTCGATCAGTGAGGATCAAGTATTTACATCCATAATAGAGATTTGAATCACCAAAAACAATTGCTTCATCAAACAAGTCAATCCATTGTTACTCTCTAACAATTGTAGTAGTGATCTAAATCTCTTAGCAAAGTAGACTTAACAGTCTTTTGTAAATCCTCTCACAAGGTGACATTTCTACATTGAAGTGTTTGAAGACCTCCAACAAGGCTACTCCTTACAGGGTAATTAAATCCTCTAATAGGGTCACACCTAACGGTGTGTTATTGTAACCTTTATTTGGGTTCGCTCCTAACATGGCTCACTTTAGAAGAGTAAAAAATAGTATAGTTGCAATTGGTGTTTTCCCAAATTGGGTTTTCATGTTAATTCTTGGTGTCATATGTGTACATGTTATTTTCTTTATGATTTATGTTTATGCATTTAATCACTAAAGGATAATCACATTTAATATATTAAAGTTTTCTTTGTTAACTGAGTGACACCATAATATCTATGTTAACCGAGTGATAGCAGAATATCTATATGAACCGAGTAACAGTGAAAATTTTGTTTAAGGCATCTAAGGGACTTGGATTTGTTTTTGTGGTAACAGATTCACCCCTCCCCTCTTAGTTACTCAACTCATTTCCAACACGGAGTTGTTCACAAATTACAAAGAAGGTAAATTCAGGAGAGTATTCTTGGGTAACAAAAATACTTGTGACATTACTGGAAAGGGTGATATTTTATTTATATTATATGGAGGAGTAAAATGACTATTAAAGGATGTAAAACATGTTCCAAAATTGAAGATAAATATGATTTCTATTTCTCAACTTCATACTCAAGGCTGCGATGCATGCCTCAATCACAATACATGGAAGATAATAAAGGAGTATTTGATAGTTTCAAAAGGAGATAAAGTTGGGAGTTTATATATACTAGAAAGTAACCATGAAGTCAGAGCTTATATGACAACTATGGACAACAACTCAGAGATTTTGCATCAAAACCTCAGGCACATGATTCAGAAAGGACTCAATGCAATGTTGAAAAGAGATCAATTGCTAGGACTGAAATCTATTGATATAGAATTGTGCTAACATTGTCTCTATGGTTTAAACATAAGCATGTTAGCTTTTTGAAGACTAGTAGTAAGAAGAAGGGCACACCCTTGGAACTTGTTCACATGGATTTCTTTGGACCCATTGAGGTAATGTCCTTTGGCAGGGATAATTATTTTGTTACTTTTTCAAATGATTGTACAAGAAAAGTTTGGATTTATATGCTCTCTAAGAAATCAGAAGTTTTCTCTAAATTTAATGTTTTTAAAGCCCTTGTTGAAAATGAAAGTGGACACAAGATTAAGTGTCTAAAAAGTGATAATGGAGGAGAGTTATTCTCCTCAGAATTCAATTCTTTTGTGCGGATAATGGTATCCATCGAATCAAGGTTGTTACGTTTACTCCACAAGAAAATGGAGCATCAAAAAGGTTGAATGGAACAATTCTTGAGAGAGCTTAGTGTATGCTCTCTAATGTCAGATTGAGAAAGGAATTTTGAGGTGAGACATGTAATAAAATAGTGTATCTCATTAATCAGTGTCCTTCATCATGACTGGACTTTGGCATTCTAGAGGATGATTGGTTAGTAAAAAGAATTTCATATTCTCACATCTGGGTGTCTGGGTGTGAAGTTTTTGTTCATTTGCCGAAGGAAAAGAGAAACAAGATGGATTTTAAATCACAAAGGGGTATATTCATGGGATATGGAAAAGATTAATATGTTTTTTTAATATGGGATCCAGTGACTAATAAAGTTATTCGAAGCAGAGATGTAGTCTTCAATGACGAGATATTTCCATCTCTTCAAAATCAAAATGAAAAACTAGAAGGGAATTATGTTCCAATTTAAATTTTTGAAAATAATTCCACTTCCTGACTAATATCTTTGAAAATTAATCACGGTGGCGGAAAAATATCTACACCCTTTGTGCAGTAGTTTCAACAAACCCCTCCTTTCTCTCCATTAATGGTTGAGAATGATTATGAGATAGAACATAACAATGGTAATGAAGATTATTTGTTTAATGAGCATGCTCCTCTGCATATTGCATGTCTCATAACCAAAATAGGGAGCATAAATTCTCTTTTTTAAATAGAGGGAATGCACAACCAACATCTAGTTTGGAGAAAGTGGATGTGCAAACATCCTCTATTTCACACCACTCATCCTCTATGCATTGGGAGGATGAGGTCCTTGTTTCAAACCCACGTGAACACCAAATATCAATAGTGGTGTCTCCATGCATCACCAACACCCCACGTGTAGACCAAGTAGCAGCTGAGGAGGCTTCTAGTAGCCAACAAAGCATGTTGGAAGATAGTCTCACCAAGGTAAGTGGACATGTTTCTACCTCGCATAGCCACACACAAAGATAAAATGATGCTATAGACCCTATGTTAAGAAGAAAAGAGGAGGTCATGCCTCCACCTAAAATTGGGGCTCATGCTCAATTCAATTTCCTCATAGTTAACAATTTGCAGACCACTGCAGAATTGAGAGAGAATGACAGTGATATCCTAGAATCGACTGCATTGCAGAACAAAGGGTATTCAAATATTTGAAGGAAAGTCTCTGAGATTCGGTCAGTGCCGAAGCAAGACACAGCTGTAAAAAAAAAAAAAAATTCTAACAATGAGAGACACATTGTTAATTCACCAATAGAACAAAGCATTGATCTGGGACAAACTCATGAGCTGTGAAGGTCCTCTAGATAGAAAAATTCCATCAAAATTCTCTGATTATGAGCTCTTGTTCATAGAAGAAGAAGATCCTCTCGCTTTAATTTCTGATCAAATAGAACCAGTAAGTTTTAAAGCAGCATTGAAGGATTTGAATTCAGATAAATAATGGGTTGCAATGCAAAAAGAGATGGATTCTTTATCAAAAAACCAAACATGGAAATTGGTATCTCTTCTAGCCAACAAGAAAGCATTAAGAAATGAATGGGTTTCCAAAAATTGAAGGAAAAAGGACGTAGACATCGATTTCTTGCCAGACTTGTTGTCAAATGGTATGCACAATAGCAAGGCATCAATTTTGATGAAATATTTTCTCCAGTGGTGAAGATGACTACCATCTGGGCAGTTTTGGGCTTAGATGTAGCTTGGGATCTTAATCTTGAACAATTAGATGTAAAGACAATGTTCTTACATGGAGATGTTGATGAAGAATTATATATGAATAAGCTTGAAGGTTTTGTCAAAAATGGCCAGGAGAATTTTTAATGTGATTGAAGCGGAGTCTATATGGGCTCAAGCAAGGCCCAAGACAATAGTATTTGAAATATGATTAGTTTATGCTTGAGCATAAGTTTATTCTCTTGGAAGCTGATCCATGTGTGTATTTAAAACATTTTCCTAATGGTGGATTTGTAATACTTTTACTTTATGTAGATGAAATTTTATTTATAGGCACTAGCATGAAGCTTTTTCATGAGCTGAAGACACAGTTAGCAGGAATTTTTTCCATGAAAGATTTGGGGGAAGCCAAGAGGATACTTGGGATGACCATATCACGGGATAGATCCAAGAGGAAACTTTGGCTATCTCAAAATAAATATGTTGACAAGGTAGTGGACAGATTTGGCATGCTAGAAGCCTAACTATTTTGTGTTCCTTTAGCATCGCATTTCTGGTTGACTGGTGAAATGTGTTCCACAACACAAGAGGATAAAGAATTCATGAAGGGATTCCCTTATTGATGTAGCACTAGTCTTGCTATTCCCTAGTTCCTTCTAGGGTCTCCTAGGCTAATCACTGACCTACTAGGGTTCTTTCACTAACCCTAGGCTCCTTAGGTATCTTATCATAAGATCCTAACTCTTCAACTAGTGGACACGATTTTGTAGAACAAGACACAACCTAACTTTCTCCTAGACCCCAAATGGTCTTTCTTGCATATTGGCCTAAAAGGCTCCAATTGATCCAAACTGATCAATGCTCAATCCATAGAGAGGATTAGGGTATCTAAGATGTTCATAGGACCCTTTCCAACACCTGCAAGTACACTTTATATCAAAACACCAATCGAGCTCCAAGAACCCACACAATTGCTTCTAAAATAGGGCTACAAGCAATTAGCCCTATTTGGTCACTTTTTCTGCATTATCTTGCAATACATCTTAACAAGTGCCCAAATAGGTTTAGGATCCAGGCACCCTTTATAGAGATGCTAGATATTTTCTACGTCTAGGGCTTCCAAGATATCTGTACAACTCTTCCTATAAGCAAGGCTAGAAATCAGTGTTTTGAGGGTTTCAAAACCAGTCTGAATGAAACTTCTTTCTTGCTATCCAAGAAAACTCACCAAGTCTTCCCACTGACTTTGGGGATCTCAAAACACACAACCCTACTCCTCTTCAATCTTTTATTGAAGCTATGAATGCTTTCCATCCACCAATTAAGCTCTGTAACTGCTGATGACCCCTATCCATGCATCACTGGCTCGCCTAGAGCATCATCCCAAAAATGGCTTCCTTGCTTCCTAGGGACCCTCCTTCACTGTACATATTGTACATGGAGTCGCCTTCTATAATTCAAGAGCCCGTGCAAATGCTATGGTTGAAGATGGAGTTATGACTCCATTTGCAGACAGTGCCCAATTCAAACCAGCGACTGAACAAAAACTAAAATATTTTGCAAAAGTATTTAAAAATATACAAACTAAAAAACCACCATGACACAGAGTCTTGAAAAAACCTAAATTACCAATAAAAAATATTACAGAAGTAGATTCAATCCATTAAACTACCCGATCACTTCAAAACACCTTAACAGTCACTGTTTTTCATATATACAGTCCGTACACAAAATTTCTCAAACTTGCCAACCCTGCACACATCTCCGGGATAGTCTTATATAGTTTACCCAAACACTAATCCATCATTTTTAGACAGTTATCTAACCAATTACACCTAAGATGCAATCTTGTCATAAAAGTTGTCAATGTTGTCAATAACAACATTGACAATGTTTTGCAACTTTTGAGTTTGGTCTTCAAACTTTGTTTAACCATGCCCAAACTTGTCCAATACAACAAATATGATTAAATAACATCAAATAGGACCTCTAGTCCCTTACTTGGCACATTTTTTCACAAAATTCCAAAAACACCTAATTGGACCTAAAAGGACACAAATGTCTCTAGGGACCTAATAAGACCCATCCTCCTATAAACACTCCACAGACTAGGACTCTTGGTCCCTTTATTCATCTAGTGGTCTGGCTAGAACAACTAAAAACCAAAATAAATAAGGAGCAAACCCTAGGTTACATTTTAACAACTAGCCTACCTAGGTGCTCCTACACCACTTATACTTCAACAGTTGGAAGCATTATGTATGCTATGATTTCTACTTGCTCGAATATTTCTCATGCAGTGGGAGTAGTAAGTCGGTTTATGAGTAATCCTAGCAAGCCTCATTGGGAGGTGTTTAAATGGATTCTCTAGTACTTTAAAGGTACTTATGATCTTCCCTTATGCTTTGGGAAAGATATGCCAGCATTGCAAGGATTTGTAGATTCGGATCTTGGTGGAGATTTAGACAAGCGGAGATCTACTTCAGGTTATGTGTTCACATTTTCTGGGGTAGCCATCAGTTGGGGTTCTAGATTGAAAAATTCGATTGCACAATCATCTGTTGAAGCTAGATACATGGCTCTCTCCAAGGGGCCAAAAGAGATGGTATGGTTGCAGCTTTTGTATAAGGAATTGGGATTGAAAGAATTAAATTTTAATCCTTTTTGTGACAGCAGTATTCCTATATTTATGAGCAAGCATCATACATCTCAGAGACTCTCTAAGCACATTGACTTGCGTTATAATTACATTCGGCATGTGGTTGAAGAAGAAAAACTTCAATTTGTGAAGATCGACACACGGGTGAATCAAGCTTATACTCTTACAAAGGTTGTTATACGGGAGAAGTTCGAGTTTTTCCGAAATTCTCTCAGCATTTCTAGGATGTGATAGCAAGGATTAGAGTAGGGGAATAGCTTGTTACAACAGTGGTTGGTCTTCAAGTGGGATATTCTTAGGGGTATGAAGCCCAACCATCCCTGCTTTCCCTCCAAGAGACTTTGTCTCTTCCGTTTCTTCTCTGTCTATTCAAGAGTCTCATTGGAGCTCTATATGATTGTAATTGTTGTAACTTGTAAACGTCTCTTTTTGGTGATAAATGATATATTATCTTGCTCAGTGTGAACGTAGCAAAAATTTGCCAAACCACGATAAATCTTGTGTACTCTATTTTTATTCTTGCTTTTTGCATTTTGTTTTCTGCTCTTCAACTTTTGCAGTATTTACCTTTGCCGTTCAGGGCTTCCTCATTGAAAAACTTTAGAGAACCCAGTTCACACATTGCATTGTATTACAAGAAACCAAAACAAAGAACTCTGTTAATCACAGTAGGATGAGAAAGAGAAAATAATCTGCAGGAGTGATATAAATACAAAAAATATATTTTCGTTCTGTGCAGCCAAAATAAAATCTTCACATTACCTTGTAAATTTTGAACTTTTTCAGACAAAAAACTATCATCCTGTTTGTCACACTGACATAAAATTCATATTGAAAACCCACAATCTCATTCCACAAGAAAAGCTTAACAATTTGTATATTTTTATCCATGGCAGCGGCCCTTAATAAGGATTTTAGTTGAGAAGATGTAATAAAAATAAATGACATCGTATTCACATCTTTTAACAAAACTCTTAATTGTATTTTACATCCTTTTCACATCCGCCATAGGATTATACCTTGAAATGTCTATATATTTTTCCACCAAATAGATATTGACTTTTCAAAATATTAAATTGTCACTTTTTATTATAATCATATTTGCATCAAGGACAATAGATGCCACATTGATAAGGATCATATGTGTCCCACCAATTGGCTCTTCTGTTATTTTCAAATTCAGCATCGCACCATCTATAAAATTGAGTTTTAAAATAGCATACGAGTAATAAATCTTGATAATCTTTTCAGTACCTATTTGTAGAATGCATGATGGGCCAATTGAATGCCCATTTCTTAGGATGAATGTTGCTTGCTCTTCCTCTTCTTTTATTATATTCAACTTTCCGACCCAGTACTTAAAGGAATTATCCGCTCTTTTCTTATTGACAGCCTCTTTGCAATTTGAGTTGGATGTACACTTGATGCGTCATTTGAATGGCCTTTTCTTAATAAACATAATTAATAAACATTTGTTAAAATCAGTACATAGAAAATATTATTTTCCCGTGCAAGTTTTTATTTTTTTAAATGATATAAATAAAACTATAATTATTTTTGAAAATGTGGATATAGTTGTTATAACTTATTTATTCATTATATATCAATATTATTGTTGTCTAGTTTATTCTATTTATTCCTTTGATTCTCCATATGATAGGTTTTTATGATAAAAGAACTTGAAATGAATGTTACCAAATTAGCATTAAATATGAAATAATGAAATAAAGTAAATATCAAATAATGGCCAAAACACAAAATAAAACCGCTACAAATGCACCAATTAAATTACTTCAAATTATTAAAAAAAAGATTAAATTTTAGAATTTTTCTAACCTTAACAAAACTAAATCAGAAACTCAAATAGAAAAAACTATTATAACTTCTCAAATTTATACAAATCTACAGATCTCCAACTCTATAGTCTTAATTATTTTGAAAGCGCAAAATAAACAAAGCCTTCAATACCTATTATAAACTAAGTCTGGAATACTCAAAATAGTGAAAACAACAATACATTTAATAAAGGTAGGAGGAAAAATCTTATTTGCCTCCTATGCGGGAAAGAAGTACTCACATATTTTTCCAAGACCTCCTATACCAATATTTGAAACAACGCAGAAAAAACTACGATTGGTCGTTATTAAACAGACTCTGAAAATGTTAATTTTGGATACCAGTATTTGAAACAACCCAAAACTTACTACGATTGATCATTATTAAATAGATTCCGAAAATGTTAGTTTTGGATTTTGAGTTATATAGTTGATGACGAACTCATATTCTAATATTAATTTTGGTTGGAATATTTGATAACAGAATTTTTTGAGATTCCCAAGTACACCCCATCCCTTTCATAATTTCACATCATCAAATTTGTGTGGCGCTTTAATATAACCGCCTTTAATGAATTTAAGCTTGATGTTTAATAGGAGGATAGAGGTGAAAAATTCATGAAACAAGATGTTAAGAGTTTGAAAAACAAAATTAACTCTTTTCAGCTATAAAATACATTTTCGAATAAAAGGGATACCTATTATATTAAATATTAGATAGAAATATTTCCAATAAAGTTCTCTTTGCCATTGGATTTCTTATTATGTCCAAAGACAGATGTTTTTCACACTGAACGAATGAGTAGAATTGTTGAAGGATGATGATAATCATTAAAAAAATTCAATTTTGGAGACTAAAACTCGGTCTATCAGACATTTCAATTGTTGCGACCCCTCATTTTCCAAACAATATCTGTCCTTAGTTAATGTTTTCTGTGCTTCTTTCGAAATCCCACGCAACATACATGCTTAGGAAGTCATTAGTTTCATTTATATTCAGTTCAATGGTACGACTTTAGATATTTTTTTTGAAAAACGAATAGCACTCCACCTATGCTGGCCATATTTCTCAGGATACATATGATCGTTTATGTCTGTCATATTTGTTATAATTTAATTTAAATAAGATAGATCTAATTTCTAATGTAAGTTTGTATTTTTACAAGTTTCCCATACATATAGATTATGAAAAGAATATTATATGTTGTTAAGAGGGAGATGTATATGGTAACATTGTTATTTAATAAATGAAAAATTTTCAGTAAATTATAGTGATGGGAAACAATATCTAATAGTACTTATACTATTTTGAAAATAGGTTATTTTATTTACTTCAATATTTACACAATCTATATATATATATATATATATATATATATATATATATGTGTGTGTGTGTGTGTGTGTGTGTGTGTGTGTGTGTGTGTGTGTGTGTGTGTGTGTGTGTGTGTGTGTGTGTGTGTGTGTGTGTGATTTTTTTAAAAATATGTACTTTCACTTCTTAGTTATTAGATGCTGATAGGGTGTATAGATATTGATATGTGCAAAAAAATAGATTTAATTTTTTTTTTATGAAATTAAAGTTGAATATATTTTTTTTATAAACAAGGTAAAATTAGTAAAGATTTACATAGAAGAAAAACAAAAAACATTATGTCGAAGCATAAACTATAATCACAACCATCCTCATGCAGCTCAGTCCTAGTGTACAATCTAGCAACTTTTTAAAAATCATAGCTGTTCAAATTGGGAAAAAAAAAAAAAAAACTACTTGCTATAGTCTAGCCAAATTTGTCAATACCAACAAAAAGGACATGTGACCCTTAATTAATTTACCTTTATAAATTTGATGAAATTAACATTTGAGATATTTCTCAACATACTTTATATATTATTTTTAAGTTACATATGCTAGTTTATTTAAATTTGCATTAAAAAATTATTATTTTATATTACATGTTTTGGAAGATTTTTGGTAATGGTGATTCATGATTGGCTTCATCTTCTTTTCCACTATATTTTACTGTACAACACAAGTGAAGGAACAATGGACACCACCCAAATAAAAAAAATTGTCTGATTTTGAATTTGAATTTAAGATTTGATCTTTTACTTAATGTGCCTGCTTGAACTATTGCACTTTCAATTTGAAATTTAATAAAAATCTATGTTGTTGTGCTGGGCATCTTCTTCATCTTCTTCATGAAAAGGTGTATGTCATCTTTGTCTGTGGGTTGTCCATTCCTCTCTTGCATAGATCTTCCACTTCTCCTCTCCCTTCCTTCTTTCCTACCTTCTTTCCTAGGATCTTTCTTTTATTTCTGACCTTCCATTTTTAAAAAGCACATAACACTAAAGAATAGGCATTTTCTTGGACAAAATACCCCTCATTTGGAGTTACAAAGTGCCTAGAGCAATTAGTGTTCTTTTTTTTCGAAGAATTTTTTGAAGAAAAAATATAGAATTGGAGATATGCAAGATTGGGTTTCTTTCTTTACATTTAAATTTAAAAATAAACTTTTATAAAATACACAAGCCCCAGTCATTTGGGTCTAGATCCACATCTCTACAAATTAGTTTGAAGTTATTACTTTATTTTCTGAGTTTGTAGTTTATGTATTTTGTAAAAGTTTATTTTTCAATTTAAATAGAAAGAAATAAATCAAATCTTGCATATCTCCAATTCTATATTTTTTCTCTATTTTATTTTTTATTCCACTATGTATTTTTGATTGGAAAATCTGAGTTGCAATCTATGTGTGTGCTCTTTTGTGAGTAGATATAAATTTCTAATTTGGTATGAGAGCATTGAAATTCTAAGATTATAGAGATTCTAAATTCTTTACATGGTATTAGAGCTATTTGGGACTAAATCATTGTGAGTTTGAAGGTTTGTTTTTCTAGGAGACATAGCTTGAGATGAGGGAAAGAGTTGGATGAGGCCATTGTCCATCAATGGACAAAACTATGATGTTTCAATAAAGAATATTAAGATTATAATGGTTGCAAGTTATTTGTGCGAGATTTTGGTAAATGGCTTTGTGGAAGTAACTGCCTAAAATTGGTTTGAAGCCCTCAATACAAATAAAAATAACTAGTTGAAGGAGGAAAGAAGGAAAGATTCTATAGCATTGAGTTTGACGAAAGAAACCTTGAAAAAGGAAATATTTCTGAGGATAGAAACAACTAATTATGCCAAATAAGCTTTGGAACTCCTCTAAACAACTTACAATGGGACTAATAAAGACATATTGGTAAATCTGTAGATGTGCTCCAAAGAACTTACAAGGGGAATAATAAATACATTTTGGGGCTCTTCAAAAGAAGGACAATGAATCCATTTTAGATTTTTATACAAGAGTCTTTGGTTTGATTAACTAGTTGAGAAAGAATGGAGAAACTATGAAGCAGGGGGGTGATCTCACAAAACTGTGTCCCACTTTTTGGCCAACTTTGACACTAAAATGAACATTCTAAATAAAAACTTTGCTTTCAGACATCTATTGTCCTAAAACCATTAAGACTTTGAAGATGATGTAAACTAGTGAATTTTAGCATTTTCTTTCTAGTTTATAAATATATATTTTTAAAAAAAATTGGAATTTATTTGTATCCATTTTTCCTTCTCCTTCAAAAATTATTGTTGTAACAAATCAGGATTTTTCAAGAGTGACACTCACTTTGATCAACATAACCTTTTTTATAAAACTGATAAGAATATAA
>MU223335.1:3514966-3557627 GCA_018584345.1 Thuja plicata | reverse complement strand
TAAAAAAATTCTATCAATATTTGATTCAATAATGATTGATTTTAAAGTGGACAAGGATCTCTCCACATTGACTATGGATGAGTTCATGGGTTTTCTATAAAACCATGAGCATTGCCCAACTAGATCTGCAAGTTCTTTCAAAAAGAAAGCTTTCAAAGCTCAGGCCAATACAATAGGTAGGGGGAGAATAAAAAATGCTAGAAGAAGTTCAAGAGGCAGAGGTTATGAAAAATCTATGTTGTTGTGCTGGGCATATTCTTCATCTTCTTCATGAAAAGGTGTCTGTCATCTTTGTCTGTGGGTTGTCCATTCCTCTCTTGCATAGATCTTCCAGTTCTCCTCTCCGTTCCTTCTTTCCTAGGATCTTTCTTTTATTTCTGACCTTCCATTTAAAAAAGCACATAAGACTAAAGAAAAGGCATTTTCTTGGACAAAATGCTCCTCACTTGGAGTTACAAAGTGCCTAGAGAAATTAGTGTTCTGTATTTTTTTCGAAGAAAATAATAGAATTGGAGATATGCAAGATTTGATTTCTTTCTTTATATTTAAATTTAAAAATAAACTTTTATAAAATACATAAGCCCCAGTCATTTGGGTCTAGCTCCACATCTCTACAAATTAGTTTGAAGTTATTACTTTATTTTCTGAGTTTGTAGTTTATGTATTTTGTAAAAGTTTATTTTTCAATTTAAATAGAAAGAAATAAATCAAATTTTGCATATCTCCAATTCTATATTTTTTCTCCATTTTATTTTTTATTCTACTATGTATTTTTGATTGGAAAATCTGAGTTGCAAACTATGTGTGTGCTCTTTTGTGAGTAGATATAAATTTGTAATTTGGTATGAGAGCATTGAAATTCTAAGATTATAGAGATTCTAAATTCTTTACATGGTATTAGAGCTATTTGGGACTAAATTATTGTGAGTTTCAAGGTTTATTTTTGTAGGAGACATGGCTTCAGATGAGGGAAAGAGTTGGATGAGGCCATTTTCCATCAATGGACAAAGCTCTGATGTTTCTATAAATAGTATTAAGATTATAGTGGTTGCAAGTTATTTGTGCGAGATTTTCGTAAATGGCTTTGTGGAAGTAACTGTCTAAACTTGGTTTGAAGCCCTAAATACAAATAAAAAGAACTAGTTGAAGGAGGAAAGAAGGAAAGATTCTAAAGCATTGAGTTTGACAAAAGAAACCTTGAAAAAGGCAATATTTCTGAGGGTAGCAACAACTAATTATGCCAAATAAGCTTTGGAAGTCCTCTAAACAACTTACGATGGGACTAATAAAGACATATTGGTAAATCTGTAGATGTGCTCCAAAGAACTTACAAGGGGAATAATAAAGACATTTTGGGGCTCTTCAAATGAAGGACAATGAATCCATTTTAAATTTTCATACAAGAGTCTTTGGTTTGATTAAATAGTTGAGAAAGAATGGAGAAACTATGAAGCAAGGGATAGTGAAGAAAATTCTTAAACAAATTCTATCAATATTTGATTCAATAATGATTGATATTAAAGTGGAAAAGGATCTCTCCGCATTGACTATGGATGAATTAATGGGTTTTATATACAACCATGAGCATTTCCCAACTAGATTTCCAAGTTCTTTCAAAGAGAAAGCTTTCAAAGCTCAAGCCAATACTATAGGTAGGGGGAGAAGAAAATATGCTAGAAGAAGTTCAAGAGGCAGAGGTTATGAAAAATCTAGACAAGGAAGTGTTATAGAAGGTAGCTCAAGATGAATGTGTAGTCATGAGGGAGAAATCATCTCTCAAAAAAATTGACAACCAGGCAATAATAACAATGTATAAAAATGAGAAGTATGATAAGGGAAACACTGAATGTTATTATTGCTATAAATTTGGCAATTATGGAAGTGATTGTTGGAAATAGAAAATTAATTAGTCAAGAAAAAGTGCAAATGTAGCTAAATGAAATCAGTCCAGAACCTTAATCTTGTGTAATATTTATGAAGAAGGCAGCATAGTGATATGATATTTTGATAGATGTTGTAGTAGCCACATGAGTAGTAATGAAAGTTTATTTTCTTTCATTGATAAATTGTAAAGACAAAAATTAAAATGAATAACAATGGAACTGCTCTAGTTGTGGGAAAATGATGTATTATGATCTACACGAGGGAAGGTAATATGAAGAAGATTCAAAATGTTTACTTTCCCCTTGTTATAAAGTGTTATTCCAAATATGCATTAAAGGTTGTCATTAGTATTCAAGCACACAAGTGGACAGCCGGTAACAGAGTCACAAATAGGCCAGTCAGTATAATCACCAAAGTACAGAGTTAACCAAAAGCACTGATCATCCACAAGCCTAACCAAGTGCAGTGATTAGAGAGTAGAAAAACTTTACCGAGCAGTAGACTACACTGAGATACATAGTATAACTAAACAACAGTATAACCGAGAGACACAGACAACACTAAGCCCTGAGAGACAACATTAACCAAGTGGACCAGAGGACACATTAATGTTTATTATGGCACATCAATCTAGGTAACAAATTTTTGTCAACCTGGATAATGCTCTACAATGATCAAGGAGAACATTAATTACATATTCACAACATTAATTGTTTATATCTCCTATGTTTAGATGATCAAGGTAAATTATGTACACTCTTGATCTTAGGTTAGGGATAATATTGTAAAACCCTAATTAGGTCAATCAGTTTGATATTTATATAATGTAAATATGTCATTTTGTAGTATATGTTGATCAAGCAACATGATCAAGTAGCTGCCATACTACACACATTAGAGATCAGACAAGGGTTTTAAAGACAAAGACTACATTGTAGTAATTAGTTATTAAAATAGAGGCAAGGCTACAGAGAAGAATAGAGCATAAGGTATTATTGATCACATTTAGGTGATATTGTTAGTAATAACTCAGGGGGGGTGAATCAGTGGCCTCAAAAATATTCCAATAATCAACCCTTAAAACTTTATACCACAAATACCTCTAGTTATCTTTAGTCCTATAAGATGAATGCCTCCGAATACTTATATCAAATGACTACTCCTTAAAATTCTTTCTAAAACCTTCTACAATAGATTTACCGATTAGAAGTCTGTCAATTTACGGAAAGACAGTAAATTATCTAGTGTATGCCGATCAATCCAATTAAGTTATGTGTAATGCAAAACACTAAAGTAATGACTTGTAAATACATTAACACATGGATTTTTAATGTTCAAACCCTGTGAAGGGAAAACCAACTTGGGATCGGTAACCCAAAATTTTGACTCTTGTGAAGTGAGGTTGGTGAAGAGCCAACCCTGTTAAAGGTTACAAACACATTATTAGGTGTGATCTTGTTAGAGGATTTAAAAGTTTAGTCTGTCACTTGATATCGGGAATCTCTATGCTACCATCCTTGATCAAACACTCACTTGGCCTGTCAATAGGTATGTAGCATCTAATGCTATCTTCATGATCAAACTTTTTGATAGTCCATTGGATGTATCTCAATACAGAAAGGATATTTAAATCTCGCTCGGTTAGGATACTTTCTAAATCAATAGTTAAACTAAAATAGTATGATCTGTTCACATATACAGCTGTACTTGTAGATTTTTAGATCTATTGTAATCTCACAAACTATTCTGATCAATATAATTTTTTTTATACCTTTGCTCCATTTTGATTCTGCTCAGTGATTTTGTGCTTTGTTTCTTGGTGTCTGCAAAATTTTTAGCTCTTTGTTTATTTTGTTGATCAACACTGTATGAAGTTGCTCTTCATCAGTTTCTCTTTAGCATCCTCTTTTCTTTTTCTCCCAACACCAATTTGTAGACTTAACTATATTTTTGTAAATCTCTTAACCAAGTGCACACATACTTTGTGTTGAAAAATCCTCTCATGAGGTATAACTAATTGATCTCATTGTCCCTCCTAATAGGGTAAGATCATCAGAAGTGATGAATCTTTGTAAGCTTTAACATGCTACTTTATTTACCACAGTAGTGAAGTTTTATGGGTCTCATCCCCACCATAGTTTTTACCTTCTAATAGTGGTTTTCTATGATACCAAAATACTAGTGTTGTGAGTAATTAATTTTCATGTATGTGTATTGTTTACTTTACATGCATTTACATTTCAACAGTGATATTATATGTTTGGTGTATGCAATCTACTCAGTTGGTCATTACAAAATATTTGGTTACAAAGATTAGTTTGAAATTTTTTAAGGGTACTGATTCACCCCTCCCCTCTCTATACACACCTCTTCATTATCCCAATAATTGGCATCATGGATAGTTCACTTGTTTAGAAGGTTTAATCGCTGAAGAGAAAAGATATTACAATGGAAAGGTATACACTTGATAAAACCATTGAAAATCAGAAGTTACAGTTGCAGATCTATGTCGAACAATACACGAAAGCTAAAGAAAAACTTAGGAAGATGTTGATTAAGAGAATGGACACGAAACTTCACTATTGTGAGACTGATTAGTAGGAAGAAGAGATTCATGACCCATTTGACACATCTAGATCTGAATCTAGTAGCATATCTAATACATCTCAAGGAATCATATCAAAGCTACCTAAGAGCAATCAACAACTTACTGAACAAGTGAAAGCACTATAGATCGGTCAAGATACACAAATGGTTAGAATGGTTGAAGTCTTGACTGATGCAAAGAAAGATGAACAAGATAAAAACATAGTTTTTGATGACAAAAGATAGATGACTGAAAAGTTACAAGGAAAAAAATATGAGATATTGAGACTTACTGAACATTACTTTGAGATCACCAATCAAGTGGTTGCTATGAGTCATGAGGCAAAACGAGTAAATACTGAGCTTGCAATAAAAGTAGAAGATATTGGTGTATTGAAGGAAGAGAATGAGAAACTAAGAAATTAGTTAAATCTTTTACAACAACATAATGAAGTGATTAAGAGATCTGAAGAAATTACTGAGAATGGATGAATTTTTGAATTATTAAAGAAGAATGAACAATAATACAAGATTATGGTATACCGAGCAACGAGAATCGTCTAATCAAGCTGAACAAAGGAATTTATACTCAAGTCTGAAGCCTAAGAATCCCTCTTTCCATCACCATGGGAAACCAGGCCACACATCATATATTTGTAGGAGAAAAGAAAAAGGTACTCCTAGAAACCCTCCTAAATTTAATGGTAATTTCTATAACTGTCATAAACATGGACATCAGGCACATGAGTGTAGATCCAAGTTGAACAAACCTTAGAAGAAACCATAAATGGATAAATATTGTTAGAATTTGAACATGTGTGGTCATACATCACAAGCATGCAAGAAGAACACAAAACAAATCTGGAAGCCTAAAGGAAAAGAAAAGGTAAATCAACCGAGAAGGCAAGGTAATGCTTATACTTGGTATTATAACACTTGGAGTAGTTGTACAACATGTGGTAAATATAGACATATTGCAGAAAATTGTATGAGACAATGGTGAACTAACTCTAGGAATTGGTCAAACTCTGGTATGGCATGTTCTCACTGTCATAAATTCGGTCACTTAAGCAGAGACTATGCATACCGAATAAACACTTATGGAAATGGAAATACAACTAAAGAAATCATGATGATCAGAAATCAAATGTTGAGGAAAGCATCAAATGATAATGTAGGACCAAGTATAACAGTCAGTGACACCTCATCCAATGGATTAGGTGGTTCCACTGTCTCCACATGAGAAATACAAGAAGGTATGGAACTAGGTTTTGCAAAGCTATATCTTACATCAGTTCCTATATTCATCACACAAATGCTAAATTAGCATGAATTGATATTTACTATGGTATTGTATTTTTTATTACTTTGAGCTAGTTGTGTCGGTAAATATGGATCGAGTTAGAAATATTAGTCGATGAATATGTGTGAGACAACTGAGTTGCTATGGAAACCAAGCATTTGGTACACTCCCTGAGCTAAAGTATTGTCAGTGTTAACCAAGCACAATATTTGTTCACTGAGTGGTTGGTGATGAGCATTTATTGCACTGACTAAAGTGTTTTTTATAAATTTAATTGATGTGAACTCATTCGTTCACATAGCGATCAAAAAGCAGAGTAGAGAAAGACAAAGAAAAGTTATAGAAGAGTATTTCAAGAACTTTACATATATTCTAAGGACATTTCGAGCAACATTGAGGTTAGTCATTATGCATTCTACTCTTACAAAGTCATTCAAACACTTTTTAGAAAAACCCTAAACCATAAATCATGGCATCCTCATCTCGAAACATGAAGGCCAAGATGGAGAAGGAGGAAAAGGTCATTCTTGTTAATAAATCCACTTGCACAGAGATGAACTATAAAATACACTGCAGTTTGCAGCCCAACCTGACAATAAAGGTGTATTTTCATCGATTTGGGCTAGGGTTTTGTTGGTTCAAGATGTATGTGCACTCATTGACTCTAAGATAGGTGAAATAGGGAATTTCAAGCTTATTTCTACATATCAGTCACTATGCACAGATGGAAATTTAAAAGATGATCATAAGCATCTGGAGGTTAAAGGGTTAACCAATGCCTTCAATTTTCCAAAGGTTTTTAGAATTGAGTGGATATGCATTGTTTTAAGCATACTATATGGTGGAAAGATCTGGCTGGATGAACCAAAGAAGATAACCAAAGATGTTATTCACGTAGTGACAAGGTATCCAATATCTAATAAAAAAAAGTCCCTAAGACACCCATCGAGAACTGAGATTGAAAAACTAATAGCAACCAAGTGGGACGGAAGAGGTCTAAAGATAAAGTCAATCGGTGATCCTAAACTTAGGTTTGATGCATATGTCATTTTCTACAAGATATTCCACTTGAGCATATAGAAGAGTGTTGCATGGGGAGCTATTGAAATTGCTTACACAATTGTTAAGAAAGGATTACAACTTGATATTGCCAAACTATTGCACAGACAATTTGATAAAAACATGAAAACCATCAGATCAACACAGTTGAACACTTGTAAGTTTGGTTCACTTATTCTATGCACATTTTTCTATCTACAAGACTTTTTTCCCTCTGTCGGTAGTATTAAATGGAAGACAACCAATCGGTTACACTGCAAATTGCTGAATTTATTACAAGATTAGGCACAAACTTTGAACCAGTTATGAATGATTATTTTGCTAAATTCAAAGCTAGGAGAGAAAAGAGAACTCGAATTCCATTGCAAATGGCAGAAAAATAGAAGGATGAGATCTATTTTGTAGTTGACACTGATACTACTCTCATCAAGGCAGCACAATTGGGGATAGCATGGCTACCTCCAATAAATGATGAGTTATACATTGATATTGCTTTAGAAGCTATAGAGAAATTGTTAAATGAACCAGTTGAAAAATCTTCCATTAGATTTTGCACATGTGATGAAGCACATAATAGAATATCTAGAGGTTTACAAGTTGAGAAGATGGGTAGGAAAAAGACTAAGGTATTCAAGACCTTAAATAGAAAAATTTGTATCACATATGAAGAATTTGACAAGTCAGTAAATGATACCAAGGAGAAGACCTCAGTTTGTTAAGATGATGAACCTGAAAAGGATGTTGATGCGACTGAGTCTGATGAATCACAAGTTAAGGCACCTAAGGCCAAAAGGGTAAAAATCATAAAGACTGAGTCTCCACCAAATAAAAGATCACAATCAATGACTACAGATTCACCACCTTTGAAGAAAGAAATTGCAAAGATAAAATGACCCTCACCGAAGTTTACATACCAAACAAGGAAACAAAAGGGCACTACCGAGAATCTGGCACCGAGACAAAGAAAGAAATATGTGAGGACCCAAGATAAAAATGTTGATTATGATGACAATATAGATCAATTTAAGGTTGTACAAAGTAAAAGACCTCCGATAATTGATTAAATTGTAGAGGCAATCCTAACAACCAGATAGTTAGGACATCCTAAGATTCATGCATATGTAGATCTGAGTATCGAGCATAAAGATAAACTTGAAGAAGAAATCATAGGTGTGCTGATAAAAACTTCAAACAAGTTCCTATTGAATTTTCTACTTACATTCTCTCTAAATTATATGACAAGGTATCATAATGATAGTCATACACTCTTACTACCAAGAAATAGATGAGAGAGGCAACTCTGAGTCTAATTAAAGTCGATTGTACAGTAGAGAAAATAAATGATATTATGCAACACTACGCCAAGAAATTTCCTAAGAAGGCATGCGCATTCAATATCCTACAAGGCAATTTGATTTAAGTGGATATAGAGAGAACCTGAATATGGAATAAACTACTGAATCCACCTGAGGAAATCAAGGACACTGAGGAAGCAACATATATTGCATCCATAGTTGTTACCAACAGACATCGACTGAGTATAGAACCTATCACAATTGATGATACAGTTGTTGACAATGTACTAGATGGTATTCCTGAACTCTTGAAAAATATAGGACATCCAGAGATTACAATTAAAGACATAACTAAAGGTCATCCCGATGATAGGAAAAATAAGATGAAACAATCAAAACAACTGACACAATGAATGAGAAAGACACTATAGAGGTCACCCAAGCAATGGTACCAGGCCAGTTGCCTATTTTGGTATAAGATATTGAAATAGAGAGTGAAGCACAATAGAAGACACCTAAGAAGGTTACATAGATGAATGAATACAAGGGTGATACACAAGGTACACAGATCGAGCATAGTGGTGGAATAACACAAGGTGATGCACCAAAAGATACCACTGATGCAGAAGAAAAAGGTGAAGGTAATACATAAAATATAGACAATATAGTAGAACCTTCTACTAAAGACACAAGGTCAGATACTGAGGCACCTTCCAAAATCATCACATCGAGTACCAATCGAGTTAAGCAACAAACCGAGAAAAAGGAGCAATTGGCGTTGACACTTGAAGAAATCATTGACATCCCTAATTGTGATCCACGCACTCTTGACCCTGAAGCTTTGACAAGATATGGTGAGCTTTGCACCTGAAAAGTAGCACAAGACAAGCTGAGGAAAGAAAACAAAAGTGCATAGGTGCTAGAGACTGCTAAGGAGATTCTCATACAATTTTTCCATGATGTGAACATAGATGAATCAACCCACATACTTAATCAACTTTCACTGGTCACTGAGGCAATTAACAAACCTAACATTGATGCTGAGCATAAATTGGAAGAAAGAGCTGAAAAGAAGATACAATATAAGGTCACTGAAAACATCATCAAGGTAGTGGCAATAAACAAGGTAACTCTGCCTTAATTTTTAAATGGAATAAAAACTATTATGTATAAATCCATTACAATTTTGTAATAGTTATTCACTTTAGATCACTTCACTACAGAGATTAGTGAAAAGATGAAGCAAATAGATCAAGATCTAAAAGATAGTGCCAATAATCTATCAACTGAGCAACAATCATGGTAGATGCACTAGACTAGGGTTATCCAAAACTAGTGGTTGATACTAGACTTTAAGAAAGAAGAGTAAAAAATTAGATAGCATATAACAGAGCTACATGCAACGTTACCACCTGATGTAGAGGGTTTGGTATCCTTGTGTTTTCCTTCCTTAATTTGATCCTTTCTCTACCCTAACCATACAATGGTTAGTTATTTTTAGATTATTTCCCAATTAGGATCTCCAAGACCAGACCCTCACTATAAAATTCTCCTCCAAGGTATATTTGATCTTTAGAAGATTCTAAAGTTTCTAGGCTTAACTAGTCCAACTAGTTACTCACATGCCTAATCTTCTTCTCTAGATTTCCTCCTAGAATACTAAAACCCTTCTTAGGATAATCCCATACATTCACTTATGCTCTTTCCTATCTTCTTGGCCCATGAAAGTTCATTTTGAACCCTTTCCCACACTTCTAGACTCATTTCCAATCCAATTGGTCTCAATTTCACTAGGAGGCCTAATTGCTCAATTCCTAGTAGGTCTAAATTCACTTTTTTGGGATAATGCTCCCAAAATATCCAAATTACTCCACAAAAGACCTTGAAAATATTCATGGTATCAACAAACTCTATCAAAATCCAAATTTTTGACTTCTGGATGCACCCAGAACCCTAAGTTCTTGCAGGCTCTAGATTTTAGCCTATTAATTAGGCCTTTGGACTAGTCAGCATAAACAATTGTCAAAACAATCTCCAAACTTCAATTCACCTCCTTCCACCTTTTAATCCTTTTAGGAGACTATCTAGGACATCTGAAAATTCCACTAAGTCTTTTCCAAAAGATCATGGGTGCTCGAACCAATTCTTTCTTCACCATGTCATGGCTCACCTGGATTCACCCATCAGCCATATGGCTTACTATTTGGCCTAGGAAATCCATTACAATTGCAAGAATTGAAAAAAAATCCTATCTACAAAGTCTAACCCTACTTCCCTCATGGTTTTAGTTAATTCCATCGGTGGGTTCTTAGGTTAGAACCATTTCTAACTAGGTAGCAATGTAATGTCACTTACAGACCAGTGACCTACAACCTCTAACTTTACACTACATGAACTTGAAAGACAACTATCTATTGCATATGAAATATATTTTAAAAAAGTACACCCCCATGTGGTCTGATCTTCTCTTCCAATCCGTACACATCTCTACAGTAGCAATGAAGCAGTGTAGATTACAAGAATACAATTACAATCATCTGTACAGAGGCCTCAAAAATAAATGTTGCAATCCAAAATTTTGTTAACCATCCAAAATAATTGAATCCATTCTCATATACTGAGCATGGGGTTGTTACAACTGATCTAACTACATTTTTCAATATCTTGCAAAAGTTGCTCGAGCAACTTTCAAAGTTGCTAGCAACTTTTTGCACTTTGAGAATTTTGACTTTTTTTGTTAACTCAATTGGTGAGTTTGACTACCATGACCCTAAATAAGATATTTAGGGTCATAAAACACACCTCAAACCCACATTACACTAAAATATCAACTTTTCCCTATTTAAAGCCAAAATAACCCCTAAAACACTTAATGAGCAATATGGCTCTTACAAACATGAACTTAACTATCATTGCATCCAACCTATTGGACCTTATTTCAATCCACTCACAAACCTATAAGATAACCCTAAAACACACCAAAACATCAAATAGGTATTTTCCCTGCACCATACTCCCCTGGGAAAAATAACTTAAGTCCCTTGAGTTAGGAGGTCTTCAATGGTGACCCCATTTTTTAGAATATCTGCCTATGTCATCCAAATGGCCTCAAATTTAGGTAGTCCCTACCACTTGATGAGGTACTCCTTTTAGTTACCCTTCCTTGTCTTCTTGATCACTTTAGAATCCAGTACACTTTCCAACTTCAGTGGCATTGGGGTAGGCAAATCTTTTACCCAATCATCATCCCCCATATCTGTAAGAGTAGATTGAACTATGTCTAGAGAGGGTCCCTTGTAGGGATACAGGTCACAAACATTGAAAATGGGACAAATCCCCAAATTAGGAGGCAATTCCACCTCATAGGCATTCTTGCCATACTTATGCAAAATCTTTAGTGGCCCTATCTTCTTCACAAGTAGTTTAGTTGGTTGGCCCTTGGGTAGCCTCTCCTTGCTGAGATAGGCAAGTACTAGATCTCCAACCTTGAACTAAAAATCTCTTCTAGTCTGATGAGCTTTGAACTTATACTTCTCCAATTTATTTTGCAAAGTCTTGTTGACTTTATCATGAAGTTCCTTCATTTGTTCTTTAAATGACTCTCCTTGTGCACTCCTCTTGTCCTTCAAACTAAGGTCTCTCAACTATTTCAAAGGGGCTTTTACTTGTACTCCTATTAATGGAATCATTATAGGAAAACTCTGCTTGCCCTATGATGTGATCCCATGACTGTCCATGTTTTTTAGTCAAGCATCTTAGCAAGTTCCCAAGTGACCTATTGACTACCTCTATTTTTCCATCTGACTATGGATGGTAGGCTAAAGAGAAAGATAATTTTTTTCCAAGAATCTTCCATAGGGTTCTCCAAAGTGACCCACAAACTTACTATCTCTGTCACTTACAATATTCAGTGGAAATCCATGGATCCTTGGAATACCCTAAAGAAGAGACGTGCAATTTGAGAAGCATAATTGGTTTTCTTGCACGGAATGAAGTGTGCCATTTTTCTAAAATGGTCATCCACAACAAACACACTATCATGACCCCTACTTGTCTTTGGTAACCCCAAAACAAAGTCCATGCTTAGGCACTCCCAAGGCCTTTGGGGTATGGAAAGAGGTTTATACTGTTGGAAAGTGACATTGCAAGCAATTGTTTATTTTGTCATTGATGTCAAACCTTTACTGGTGAGACTATTGCTATCTGTTTGAGTACCATATATATTATTGATGAAGAAGATTTAACAAGAAGACCAAGTGAATGGTTGAGTTAAGACAATTCAAAGGGTATTTGATCAGTTGGCACTCTGGAAAAGTAATTATTTGTTTATCTTTTAAAGATAGTTTTTCTGGCTGTTCAGTGCCGAGCAAAGTTGCTTGTGTTGAGTAAAGTTGTTCGTGTCGAGCAAAAGTTTCTTAATGCCAAGTGGAAACAGTAATGAAGGCCGACTTACAGAAGTTTGATTAATGATGAGATTTAAGATCTCTGGCTAACTTAGTTGATTTTATTGGGATACGTAATGTTAATTAAAGATTGATCCATGTCATTTAATGTATGGGTAACCATAATTAATGCATGGTTTCAAGATTTAATTAGAGACTACTTTGGAGA
Organism: Thuja plicata; assembly: GCA_018584345.1. NCBI lineage: Eukaryota > Viridiplantae > Streptophyta > Pinopsida > Cupressales > Cupressaceae > Thuja > Thuja plicata. The sequence goes on along the minus strand of MU223335.1, from coordinate 3,544,889 downwards.
AGTAAATATAATGCAAAGATGGGAAGATCTGTTGGATCTGACCTAACCTAAGATCTACGATCTTTTTTAAGAAGAAAAAGATTTATCTGACCTAAATAGAGAGGTATATGATAACCTCAAGGGGTTATTCATAAAATAGAGGAATGAATGTGTATGCAAAAAAAGGCTTTGCATAGTTGATTTACTGTTTAGTATAATCTGGCAGAGAAGGCTGAATACATAGGCAAAGTGCTGCATGTGTGATTGCTTGATGGATTTCCAAGTAGATCAGAAGGTTGAAATGACAATGTAGGATATCTAGTAAGTTAACATTAGAGCTGTAATTGGATCTGAATTGCAAAGTAAGTTGTATGTACCAGATCACAACTGTTGATTACTTTCTTACCATTGTATCAGTTAAATCCTTTAACAAGGTTGAACTAACAGTCATTTTTATAAATCCTCTAACAAGGTGACATTCATATTGGAATGTTCTAAGTCCTCTAACAAGGCCACTCCTGATAGGGTGATTAAATCCTTTAACCAGGTCACACCTAACAGTGTGTTATTGTAACCTTTCACACGGTTGGCTCCTCACAGGGCATCACTTTAGAAGAGTGAATATTTGGTAGCATGTTACTGGTGGTTTTTCCCATATTGGGTTTCTATGTTAAATACTTGTGTCAACTTGTGCAAATGCTTATGGTTTACTTTACTATTATGTTACTACAAGCTAATTTCAATTAACAGTAAACTTCATGATTAAAGCTGTTGATTTATGCTACTACTGCCGAGTAGATCTAAAGTATAGAAAAGTTTTATTTTCTACATTTAGACCTGAGGATAACTGATTCACCCCTCCCCTCTCATTTATTCTAAATTCACTCTAACAGATACAACCCACTATTGCTACTTTGTCCTTTTTCCCTCTGACAAATCTCACATTTTTCTACAAATCTCCTAACATTTGATTGTAACATGGGCCAATAGTAATGCCTATTCACTTTCTTTAAAATTTTATCCACTCCAAAGTGGCCTCCCAAGTTGCCTGAGTGTTTCTCCTTCACAATTTTCTCCCTCATTAAATAATGAGGTATACACATAAGATTTCCTTTAAAAAATAGGCCTTCCTGCAACATAAATTCATTGAAATCCACTTTGAAGCCCTGTTGGAACTTTACACATGTCTCATAGGCATCTCTGAAATATTTTTCCTCCTTATAGAGGTCCTTCAAATCATCCATCCCTACACTTTTCAATTGTATCTCTTGTATTGTGAGTTGTCTTCTGCTAAGAGCATCTACAACCTTGTTGCTAACCCCTTTCTTATGTTTTATGACAAATGTATAATATTTCAATGATTCTACCCACTTGAAGTGCCTTTGATTCATTTTTTCTTGTCCATTCAAGAAACTTAGAGCATGGTTATCAGTGTAGATCACAAAATCCCTTGGTAATAAGTAGTGTCTCCACTTTTTAAGGGCTTGTACCATAGTATATAACTCCAAATCATAGGTGGAATAGATTTTCTTAGCCTCACTTAACTTCTCAGAGAAGAATGCCATAGGGTGTCCCTCTTGGCTTAACACTGATCCAATAGCTAGCTTGCTAGCATCACACTCTACCAAAAATAGTTGATTAAAATTAGGGAACCTAAGAGTAGGTAGTTGTGCAATCCTCTTATTCAACATTTCAAACCCTTGGTCTACTGCCATAGTCCACTCTAACTTACATTTGATCCCACCTTTTATGGTGTTAAGAATAGGGGCACATACATGACTAAAATTTCTTACAAATTTCCTATAGTAGGAGGCCAATCCATGGAAACTCCTAACATCCCCTATGGACCTAGGTGTAGGCCATTCCAAAATGGACTTAAATTTATCAAGGTCAATCTTCATACATCCATTAGCAAGGACAAAACCAAGGTAAACTAATCCAATTTTTAGAAAATCACACTTTTCTTGATTTATTATTAACTTTTCTTGATGTAGCCTCCTTAAGACAATCTCCAAATGCTTCATCTTCTCCTCCTTCCTAAATATCAAAATATCATCAAGGTAAACTATTACAAACTTACCAATAAAATTTGCTAGCACTTCATTCATGAGCCTCATGAATGTGCTAGGTGCATTCGTTCAGCCAAATGGCATTACTAGCCACTTATACATCCCTTCATTGGTCTTTAAGGTTGTCTTCCACTCATCACCAATCCTCACTCTTATTTGATGGTATCCTAACTTCAAATCCACCTTAGAAAACTAACAAGAACCTCCCAAGTTGTCCATCAAGTCTTCTACCTAGGGCATTGGGAACCTATACCTGATTACGATCTTCTTTATAGCCCTGGAGTTTGTAGACATCCTCCATTTTCCATCCTTCTTAGGTGAAAGTAGTGTAGGTACAATACATGTTCTTAAACTTTTCCTTATAAAACATTTATCCAACAAGTCTTGAATCAGTTTGTCTATCTCTGCATTTTGGCTTGGTGTCATCTTATATGCTTCTTTGTTTGGAAAAGTTTCTCCAGGAATGAGGTCAATCTGATGTCTTACATCCCTCATAAGTGGTAATGCACTTGGCATTCCATTATCCACTATGTCATGGTATCTTTCCAACAATTCTTGTATCTCTAGTGGCATGTTGACTTTCTCTTTGGTCTTGTCCTTTGGCTTCACTATCACTGCACAACAAAATCCTTTCTCCATCTTCATGGCTTTTAGAAACTCCTTCCCACTCAATAACATCACACTGGTCATAACATGCTTCTCCTCATTTGGTTTTGGCAATGGATCCATCTGAAACTTCTTCCCTAGTTTGGTGATCACATAACTATTCTTTTCTCCATCATGTATTCTCTTGACATCGTACTACCATGGGCGTCCTTGGAGTAGATGAAATGCATCCATAGGTAGTATGTCACATAGGACCTTTTCATTATACTCCCCTATCTCAAACTCAACCATAGTTTGTTCATCCACCACTATTTGTTGACCCTTCTTCAACCATGCAACTTTATAGGGTGTGGTATGAGGTATCCTCCTAATTTTTAGTTTGTCTACCATCTCTATTGATACTATATTCTTAGTGGATCCAGAATCCACTATAACCTTGAAAATCTTCCCATGAGACCTACAAGTTGTCTTGAACAAGTTCTTTCTTTGACGTGGCTCTATGGTGTTAGGAACTTTCAACAAAGTTCTTCTCGACATCAAATTCTCTCCATCCAATACTGGCCCTGCTTTGGAAATGTGAGAAGTAACACTTTGAGTGTCATCCTCTTGCACCAACTAATTCCTTCTATCCCCCATTGAAGGTGAGGAAGCCTTTTTAGGACACCTTCCCATTGTGTGACCCACTTGATTTTAATTGTAACACCTGCCAGTAAAGACTGAGTTGGATCTCGCTTGGGACTGAAACCTTCCTCTAGGAAGCCCTGTTCCTCTATATCCTCCTCTTTGGAATGATCCTCTAAACTGATTACCCCCACTGTTATCCATAGACTGATCATCTTCTTGTATATTAAGGCTCTTTCCTCTACCAAAGTTACTCTTGCCTCTCTGAAAACATCTATTATTGTTACCACCTCTTCCTCTTTGATGGAAGTCATGCCTCCTTATAGCCTTATCCTCTACTCTCAAAACTAGTTGGAAACACTTGTGCATATTGTCAGGAGCCATCATGCTAATCTCATCTTGTATCCCCTGTCTCAACCCATTGAGATACCTTGCCACCTTCTCCATTTATTCTTCTTATCTCCTAGCCCTTAAGCTCAATTTATGGAACTCCTCAGTGTAAGCACTTACTGTCATTTATTTTTGTCTTAAGTTCTGCAGCTTTTGGTACATTTGAATTTCATAATTAGTAGACAAGAATTGTGCCCTCAATATGATCTTCATCCTCTCCCAGCAAACAATCTTCTTCTTCCCACTAGTTACCCTATCATCCTGTATCATGTTTGACCACACCAATGCAGATCCTTTGAGTCTAGCCTTAGCATAGCTGACCTTTTTCTCATTTGAGACTTCCTTGTAATACAACTAATTGTCAATGGCTACAAGCCAATCCAACAACTCTTCTCCATTCAGACTGCAACAATAATATGGTATGTGTTCCATACTATCCTTGTTAAGGGACTTAAAGGAATCTAAGAATACCTTTTGTTCTTTGTCCATCTTAGGTTCTTTACCTTTGATAGATGACTCTTATGACTGAATTTCATCATCTCCATCACTCACATCTTCCTATTTAGTGATCTTCTTTTTCCTCTTGGTCTCGGATACACTAGCCTTCTCCAAGAGGCCCTAAACCAATTCCACTATGGCATCACTACTCATTTCCTTAGTAGGCATGATGTCTACCTCTTGACTCTCTTCCACTTCAGACATACACAATCTTCAAGAAATTTTGGCTCTGATACCACTCTGATGCAGAGGGTTTGGTATCCTAGTGTTTTCCTTCCTCCATTTGCTTCCTTCTCTACCCTAAACATACAATGGCTATTTATTTTGGGATTCTTCCCCAATTAGGATCTTCAAGACCCTCACTATCAACTTCTCCTCCAAGGTATAGTTGATCTTTGGAAGATTCCAAAGCTTCTAGGCTTAACTAGTCCAACTAGTTACTCACATGCCTAATCTTCTTGTCTAGATTTCCTCCTATAATCCCAAACCCCTTCTTAGGATCTTCCCATACATTCACTTAGGCTCTTTCCTATCTTCTTGGCCTATCAAAGGTTATTTTAAACCCTTTCCCACACTTCTAGACTCATTTCCAATCTAATTGGTCTCAATTTCACTAGGAGGCCTAATTGCTCAATTCCTAGTAGGTCTAAATTCACTATTTTTTGGCTAATGCTCCCAAAATCTCCTAATGAATTAAAAAAAGACATTGAAAATCTTCAAGGTATCAAAAAACTTTGTTAGAATCCAATGTCCTAACTTCTGGATGCACTCATGACCCTAAGTTCTTGCAGGCCCTAGTTTTTAGCCTATTAATTAGGCCTCTGGACCAGTCAACATAAAAAAATTTCAAAATGATCTCCAAAATTTGACTCACATCCTTCCACCTTTGAATCCTTTTAGGATACTATCTAGGGAATCTGAAAATTCCACTAAGTCTTTTCCCAAAGATCAGGGGTGCTCGAACCAATTTTTTCTTCACCCTATCCTGGCTCAGCTAGATTCACCAGTCAACCATAGGGATTTCTATTTGGCCTAGGGAATCCATTCCAAGTGAAAGAATGAAAACAAAAATTCTATCTACATATGCTAACCCTACTTCCCCCTTGGTTTCAGTCAATTCAACTAGTGGGTTCTTAGGTTAGAGCCATTTCTAACTAGGTAGCACTGTAATGTCACCTACAGACCAGTGACCTAAAAAATTCTCTAACTTTACACAACAAGAACTTGAAAGAAAAATATCTATTGCATATGAAATCTATTTGAAAACACTACACCCCCATGTGGTCTGATCTTCACTACCAATCTGTACACAGCCGTACAGTAGCAAGGAATTAATGCAGATTACAAGAATATAGTTACAATCATCCATACAAAGGTCTCAAAAATGAATGTTGCTATCCAAAATTTCATTAACCATACCAAATCATTGAATCCATGCTCATATACAAAGCATGGGGTAGTTACAACTGATCTAACTATATTTTTCAATTTCTTGCAAAAGTTGCTAGCAACTTTTTGCACTTTGAGCATTTTGACTCTTTTGTCAACTCGATGGGTGAGTTTGAATTCCATGACCCTAAATAATATATGTAGGGTCCTAAAACACACCTCAAACCCACATAACACTAAAATATCAAATTTTTACTATTTAAAGCCAAAATGACCCCTAAAACACATAATGAGCACTATGGCTCTTACAAACATGAAGTTAACTATTATCGCATCCAACCCATTGGACCTTATCTCAATCCACTAAAAAAGCTCTAATAAAACCTTAAAACACACCAAAAAATCAAATAGGGAGGTTCCCTGCACCACCACCAAATTTAGTTATGATGCAAAAACATGTGAAATTGGCAAATAATTTGATTGCCATCCCAGAACTTTCTATCATAGAGAGAATATATGATATGCATGCTTAGCTAAACTTAGAGCTATTAACCCTTCGGCATTTAAAGGAGGGACAGGAGAAGCTGATGGAAAATCTCAAGTAAGCCCATCCTAACAATTTTGAAAATTTTTAAGTTATACTCCTTTTTTCATTACTTTCAAAAAAGGGGGAAATATATGTATATAAGGATAGTACAAGGGGATACTATAATCAGAGGGAGTCACTTTGTATAGTTATTTTTTAATAATAAATTTTTGATACTAATTTCGAAGGAGGAGAATGTTACACCAAATATACATTGAAGGTTGTCATTAGTATTCAAGCACACAAGTGGAAAGTCGGTAACAATTTCACAAACACGTCAGCCGGTATAAATACAGAAGTATAGAGTTAAACGAGATCACTGCTCATGCAAAAAGATAATTGAGTATAGTGATTACCGAGTAGATAGATTTTATCGAGCAGTAGACTACACTGAGATACATAGTATAACCAAATAACAGTATAACTGAGAGACACATACAACACAAAGAACCAAGAGACAACATTAACTGAGTGGACCAGAGGCCACATAAATTTTTTTTATGGCTCATCAATCTAGGTAACAACTTGTTTCCGACCTAGATAATGGTATATAATGATCGAGGAGAACATTAATTATAGATTTACAACATTAATTGTTTATATCTTCTATGTTAAGATGATCAAGGTAAATTATGTACACCATTGATCTTAGGTTAGGGATAATATTGTAAAACCCTAAATAGGTCAATCAGTTTGATCTATATAATGTAAAGATGTCATTTTGTATTATATTTTGATCAATCAATGATCAAGTAGCTGCCATACTATGAACATTAGAGATCAGACAAGGGTTTTAAAGGAAGAAACTACATTGCAGTAGTCAATTTTCATAATAGAGGCAAGACTACTGAGAAGAATAGAGAAGAAGGTATTATCAATCACATTTAGGTGATATATTTTATATGCACTTAAAGGATTTGTATCAACAATAGTGAGATTTTTATTTTTCATATCACAATTATGCTACTCTCTAACAATTGTAAAGGAGGAATGGGAGAAGCTAATGGAAAATCTCAAGCAAGCCCATCCTAACATATTTGACAAATTGTAAGTTATATTCCTTTTGTCATTATTTTCAAAAATAAGGGGGAAATATATGTATATAAGTATAGTAAAAGGGGATACTATAATAAGGGGGATTCATATACATATACCAAGCATGTACAAAGGGGGAGTCACTATGTATAGTAATTTTTAAATGATAAGTTTTTGATACTAATGCAAAACGGGGAGAATGTTACTCCAAATATACATTGAAGGTTGTCATTATTATTCAAGCGCACAAGTGGACATTCAGTAACAAAATTACAAACATGCCAGTCGATATAATTACCGGAGTACAAATTTAACCGTGAGAACTAATCACGGATAGAGCTAACCGAGTGTTGTGATTACTGAGAAGACAAACTTTACCAAGCTGTAGACTACACTGAGATACATAGTATAACCAAACATTGGTATAACCAAGAGACACAAACAACATAGAGCACCGAAAGACAACATTAAATGAGTGGACCAAAGGCCACATAAAAGTTTGATATGGCACACCAATCTAGGTAAAAACTTTTTTTCAACCTTGATAACGGTTTACAATGATCAAGGAGAACATTAATTATAGATTTACAACTTTAATTGTTTATATATCCTATGTTTAGATGATCAGGGTAAATTGTGTACTCCATTGATCTTAGGTTAGGGATAATATTTTAAAACCCTAATTAGGTCAATCTATTTAATATATATATAATGTAAAGATGTCATTTTGTATTATATATTGATCAAGCAATGATAAATTATCTTCCATACTGCGGACATTAAAGATCAGAAAAGGGTTTTAAAGACAGAGACTACATTGCAGTAATCAGTTTTCAGAATAGAGGCGAGGCTACCGAGCATAATAGATAAGAAGGTATTATCAATCTCATTTAGGTGATATATTTTATATGTACTAAAAGGATCTGTATCAATAATAGTAAGATTATATTTGTTTAGATCATAATTCTATTACTCTCTAACAATTGTAATAGACCCCAAAATCTCCTAATAGAGTAGACATACCAATCTTTTTCTAAATCTGTTAACTCAGTGCACACATTCTTTGTGTTGAAAAATCCTCTCAAGAGGTAGATCTAATCGATCTCATTGTTACTCCTAACAAGGTAAGATCATCATAAGTGATTAATATTTGTAAGCTTTAATAGGCTACTTTATTTACTACAATAGTGAAGTTTTGTGGGTCTCATCCCCACCGCAGTTTTTACCTTCTAACAGGGGTTTTCTGCAATACCAAAATACTAGTTTCATGAGTAACTAAATTTTAATGTATATGTATTTTTTACTTTACATGCATTTACATTTCAATAGTGACATTATATATTTGGGTATGCAATCTACTCAGTTGGTTATTATAGAACATTTGGTTACAAATATTAGTTTCAAAGTTGTTAAGGGTACTAATTCACCCCTCCCCTCTCAGTACACACCTCTCCATTATCTCAAAAATAAAGCACATTGTGATGAGTATTGGATAGCTCATCCAAAATGGATACTACGTGCTGATGGAAAAGTGAAGATGTATCATTTATCATAAAAATGGGACCAATAAAGTATTTGTAGCATTTAAAATGACCAAGAACCAAAATTCTTCCTTCAAGGATATAGACATGCTTCTCTTCCTAATCGGTAAGTTAAAATCTCAAGAAATCATTTATAGAAATACAACAAAAATCAGCCTTCAAGAGTGTGATTCAAGACCCCTTGTAGTGCCCCTCCAAACCTAACATGTCCTTGATATACGTGTTGAAAGTTAGGGAGTGTTATAGGAGCTTGTATGCCTATTTTGATAAGATTATGATCCTTCTCTAGGTGTTTTCATAACCCATTATATTCAAACTCTAATAACTTTACATTCTAGTTTGTGAAATGATAAATATTTTTAGGTATGTTTCTTGATGTCTTCTCATAAGTTTGTGATATTTTAGGACCTTGATATTATGGGTTCACTTCATAGATCTGTATATTACTATTGATGATTATAATTACCTTACATAAATTAGGTATAATTACTAAAGGGTTAATTATGATTCCCTCCCTAGTGATACTACTTGCTAGACTTGAGACGTAAGACGATTGTGATATTTTAGCATTTGTGGACTATGTGGTTCCTCCTTACTAGACTTATGTGATGACATGTTAATAGATTATTAATTTACTTTGAATAATATGTTCATGATCATCATCTTTTATGTTTACTTATACATGACCCTATTTTTCCCTTTGGTTGATTATCATATTGTTTCTTGTTGAGTAATAATTTAGAAATATTGCTATATCTTCGATTATGCTTACATGCCAATTTTGCATTATCAGTCATGATTATTTACCTTCTTTTAGTGAATTTACATGGTCATTATTATCTACATGCTAACAATACTAATGAATCATGTTTTAGCATGAATCTTGTTTGATGTGCTTGTAGAATGAGGTGAGGTCATAAAATCCACTTCTATTGGAGATATACACAATGTTGCTCTCTCTCTCTCTCTCTCTCTCTCTCTCTCTCTCTCTCTCTCTCTCTCTCTCTCTCTCTCTCTCTCTCTCTCTCTGTGTGTGTGTGTGTGTGTGTATTTTTCTCATCTTGATAATGAACAGTTGGTGGTACCAGGAATCGACTCCACCTGGCTACACAGGTCTGAGTGTGACTTCAAAATCCTTGAAAGTTGTTGATTATAGAGATACTACCCTATTCTTTGCATGAGCATCCCTTTTTCTATTATTCAATCTAGGAACATTGTGGTTCCTACTTTTTCATTCGGCTATCGGGGTCAATAACCTTGATCCACCTCATCTAGTTGGTCATTGTTTTGGATAGTTCATTGTGCGCACTTGCATTATTTTGGTTTTATGATTTATTTGATCATTTTATTTATATCTCCTAATTCAAATGATTCTCAGATGATCTTTTCTATATTATGTTTCAGGGTTTAATGTTTGGGAAATAGTTTGGTTTGACTTGCCTTATTGACTGTGGTTGACCTTTTTAACCTTGTGGTTTTCTCTATGTAATTTATAGGTTAGTTTTATGGCCTCTTTCGATGGTTATATTTAATTTAAGGCACATGATTTTATTCTGTCTAAATTTTATATTATATTTTAAGTATAAATACATAATAATATTAATATTGTGAGTTATTACTTCATAATTAATAGATTTAAGTGTTTGGTATTTGACACACACACACACACACAGACACACACACACACACAAGCTATATGTGATTATATTTGCATTATTATGGATATTGGTTATAGTGTGTATTTTGGGACTAAGGTAAGTATAGTTTTGTTAATAATTAAATACTACTTAATGAGAGGTTTAATATTCTGAATTACTAATTATTAATAATATGGATAGGTTACATATTACTTATGTCTTCTATGCCACATATTATGATCATAATAAATATGTGTATTAATAATCATAAAGTATTCATTATAGGTATACATAGGTACTATATCGTTGTGAGAGTATAATTATATTGAGTTATTTAATTATTCCCTTTAGTTAAGAGTTAGCTGGTGGTTGGTTATCTTTGGAAAATCTATTTATGTGAATTATATTTTTACTTTTAGCAGAGAGATATGGTGAAACCTTGAGGATATCTTGGTTGCACTTTTCATGGAGATTTTGGAGAAAAGCTTATGATATGTGAGCGAGAGTTTGTGAGCACAATTCTTTAAGAATTCATATGTTTCCTTGCTTTTGGGGAGAGAGGAATATATGAGAGTTTCAAGTTGAGAGAAGATTTTTTTACTGTAAAGTTGGTTCTTCTTCTTCTATGTATATTTTTGAAAGTGGGAAAGGGTTGCAATGATGCATCTCAAGTTTGAATTTGTCTCCCTCCCCCTTCGGTTTAATATTTGTAGTACTTGAGGTATGGATTAAATTCTTTGTTGCATTATTTATTTGATAAAATATGGATCTATTTATATGTTCTCATGATGAATTATATGTGTATTTTCCAATCCTAGAGTTATTTAAAACTTTTGAGTTTTTATTGTGAAAATTGCCATGTATTTTCCCATGGTTTTTAGCAAACCATTTTTGGAAATCTATTATTCAAATAATCTAAATTTTGTCTAGAGTTTTTTTTAGCTGATTTTATGGAAGGAAAATTCAGAGATATCTAATGGTTATCTCTTAAATTCCCTTTTTAGGGTCTAATTACTTCCCTATTATAGATATTTTGTTTGACATTTCTTGTATATTAATTGTTCCAATTTGTGTGTAGAATGTATTCATATGATACAGGCTAGTATAATCATGTAAGATTCTAAATTTGATATCATATATGGTCCTCTATATTATCTATCATTTTCCATTTTTTTGAGTATTTTTAGTATGTTTTGTAAAATTTACAACCATTTTAGTTAAGGCAGGTTTGAACCCTAACTAGGGTTTTCTACTTTACAACAAAAGCCATAACTTTATTTCTCACTGTTGGATCTTCATAAATATGGGATATAATGTATGTGCTTATGTTTCCAAGTCATTGTCTTAATTATTTGTTTTGTGGAATTTATGAATTATTGTTCATTGATGATTTTTCTTGTCATTTAACCATAATTTGAAATAAATGAATTTTACAAGTTGTCAAGAGTTAGACACTGGTAGGTTACTAGAGACTTATAGGGTGTTATTATTGATTCAATTGGATGTTTATTATACTAAATATAGTTGTGATATCATTTTGGTTCATTTGATGTCATCTTATGTGCTTTGAATCGAATTGGATGATAAATTATAGTTTAGGGTTGTCCAATGGTTTAGGGACAACCAGTGATCACCTAAACCAAATGAAATGGTAATATGTTGTTATGATGAAATATTTTATGATCTGATGTAATTCTCTGATACATTTATGATGTTATATTTATGGGTAAGAACCTAGTTCCACTAGGTGAGTGTCTCATAGTGGGTGTTTGGGCACAAAGTGGTCGCTGGGAGGATCCCATTAGTGAGTTTATTAATCAAGTGAAAATATTAATAAAATTATAAATGAAGGGGGGATAAACACAGTTAATAAGATAATTGTGATTGGTCTGCATATGCATGTTGGAGTACCAGGGTCCATGTGAGTACTAGGAATGATATCAGTGAGGGGGTACAAGGGTCCATGACTACGACTGCTAGGAATGATCCCAGTGAGGCGGTACAGGGCTCTCCAACCACTGGTAATGATCCTAATGAGAAATTCTATGCGATGAAACTCACCTTGTTTGTACTCTAGAATCTTTACTTCTTATTTGTAATGCCTCTAGTTGTCTTGTTTGACTTGTTATCTTTTGGGATTCATGTTTGTTTTTTGGGAAGGGTTTAAGCTACCTTTGGTATGTCGTAGTTGTTACCTCTTGTGTGTGTGTCTTGGTTTCTATCACCTAGCTCGAGGGAGTGGGCCTTTACATTCAACATTGTTGCGTGGTTAATCCTTATTATATCAGGGTATTATTTGTATTATCTTGGATGATCCTTGCACATGTTCCTTTCCATATTTGCAATTAAATATTTCATATTATATATTATATCAAGTTGAAACATATTGATGTGTATGTATTCATGTAATTGTAATCTCCTAAAAGGAGTAATATGTATGAGGCATATTGATGTATAGTGATGTAATTCAATGTATAAGGGAATGGGTACTTGTAGGTGAAAACAAAGCGGAAAGATTGTATTATGTGAGGAACATGTTGTTAGCATTAAAAGGAATTTATCTTTATTATTTGTTCATATTTCTCCTTTTATTTTATGATGTTAATCTACTAAGGAAATGAAATTACATAAGTTTATGCATTGATGTACATAAGAAACAATTTGTTATGTCACAATGAAATATTAAAAGGTAGTTGTTGTGAAAGGATAGATTAGTAACTGGAATTATAAATAATGAATTGTTAGGGAATAAGTTGGTAAATTGATTTTAATGTTCAATCTTTTGTTATGTTTACTTAGTGCATAAAATAATTATAGATTAATGAAGTACGTAAGATAATGCCTATGGTAATGAATATTTCCCTATTACCTAAATTATTAAAGGAAAGTTATATAGAGAATAGTAGATGTTTTTAATATGAAATTACTGACATGGGTTTATTAGAGTAATAATTATGTTAGATGATTAATTTATATATTTAATGAAAGAAATGAGTCAAAAACATGTACCTTGGTGCATTAAAATGTACATAGACCAATGAAGATAATAATTCAATGAATATCTTATGAATGTAATTAGGTTAGATAATGTTTCTCTAGTAGCGACGTTAGGGAACCTGTGAGGATTTTAGATGATTATATCATGTATTAAATTTTATAAATAAGTTCTTAATTGACTCAGCCAAGGTAAGAGGGTCTACGAAGATGAACAATCTAACCTTTCAAAAAGAGTTAGACAAAAGAAACTCAAATATTTCAAGATAAAAATACACAGATCTAGAGCATGGAACACACGTACAACCTTTTTATTAATAGGAAAAACAATTACAAAGTTCTACAATAGTATTACAAAGAAACCTAATTAACTTTACTAACCTATGAATGCAAAAAAACCTCCTTCAAACCCTAGCTTACTGTCTTCAACCTTCAACCTTTGATTACCCAAAAAATAAGCAAGATCAAACCTAAATATGCAACCACGACCTAACAGGTCGGCCTCAATATTACATTTCCCAAGAGAAACAAAATGTGTTATTAATTAACTCCCACTCGACATCCAATCAAATATCTTTAACCAATGAATAAATCACAAGGAGTCATTATAAAAAAGGTTAGCCAAGCATATAATTACCTAGAAAAATGTTCTATAAACATCATCAATCAAGGAAATCCAACAAAATATTCAAACACTGACCTATTTAAGAATATGAAGATCGTGTTCTGAACAAAACCAAAGACTCCAACATAACTCAACCATTATAACTCCAAATGAGTTGGAATCATAGGAAAAGATTCATTATGATATGTAGAAAAACCATTCTATGATCACAACTACAAAGGATCTGTTCAACTCGACCACAATAGAAAAACACAGAAACTAGAGACTAGGAACAAGAAACTCAAATGGTTTTTTAGTTGATGGAAGATTGCAATGAACCCAAGATGCTCCCACATCAGACAAATGAGGTTATTTGAAAAGTGATTCTCTTATTTTGATAAGATGAAGGAAAATAGAATCGATTTAACTCCACCTATGAAATACATGAAGAATCCTCAACTAGTCTTTTCTTCCACTTAACAAGATATTCCTCATACTATTTTCCTCTAGTGCTTCAACCAATTCTGGTATCCAATATCTGTTCAACCTCCTCCTTCAGCTTCTTACAATATGGTAACTCACTTTCTAATCCATCTCCTTGACTACTATCTGATTCATGATATTCGTACAAGTCTTCCATGTTGAATATGCTTCATATGTCTATGTCTTCTAGTAACTCGACTTCATAAGCACATCCTGGATCAAGCTTTCTCAAAATATTACAAGGTCCAAACTTCATCATCTTTAGTTTACTATTTGTACCAACTGAAAATATAATTTTTCTCTAAAAAACCATCACTTCATCACCAATTTAAAACTCCTTATGTTTCCTCTTTCTATCATCTCTCTCCTTATATTTACCATTCATGCCTTCAAAAAATTTCTTAACTCTATCATGCAAATCCTTCATATGATCAGTAAATTGTTCTGCTTCAGCACTCCTCTTTTCTTCAACACTGATCTTTCTATTCTCTCACTCCTTTAGGATGTAAACCATAAACATTCTCTAAAGGTGTTCTCCTAGTACTCCTATTCACTCAATTATTATCACAAAACACATATTGTGCCAAAACCAAATCCCAATTACCTACCTTCTCACCAACCAAGCATCTCAATAGGTTACCCAAACTTCTATTAAGAACTTTCATATGTCCATCAATCTTTAGGTGAAATGTAGAACTAAAATTCAATTTTGGTTTAACTTTATTTAGTATTAATTTAAGGGTATACTATTTATTTAAGGATTAAAATTGTATTTTCTTAAGACACAAGAAAGTATTCATTTCAATTAATGATTATAGTCATGGTTCTACTTAGTTTAGGGTTATGGTCAACGTTATTATTTAGTTTTCTTTAGAGGATAGGATTATGATTATAGTTAAGATTATGGTTTGGGTTAGGATTTATGGTTATGAGGGTTTATAGTTTAGGATTAAGGATAGAATTAGGATCGAGTTTAGGGTTTTGGTTATTATTAGGCTTATAGTGTTTACATCATGGTTAATATTATAGTTATGATTATGGTTAGGCTAAGGGTTTAAGGTTACGATAAGGGAGCTTAGTTTAGAATAAGGGTTTTGTTTTAGGGTTAGGAACAGGGTGAATAATTTATTTAAGGTTTATGACTCAATATCACTTAAAATTAGGATTATCAGTCAATATTGTTTAAGGTTATGGTTATAGTTGAGTTTCTTACAATTAGGGTTCAATTATGTTTAGTGTAAGAGTAAGATCATACATAAATTTAAAGTTGGACTTGGGATTAAAATAGTAACCCTAATTTAAAAAGGGTTAGGTTTAATTTGGTTTAGTATTAATTAGGTTAAGAGTTATGGCTAAATTTGGTTTAAGATTATAGATTAATTTATTTCACGCTTAGTGTTAGGGTGAACAATTTGTTCGAGGGTTGGGGTTTAATTTCATATAACATTTAGATTTTTGTTGAATATGGTTTAAGGTTATGGTTAGGTTTCAATATGGTATGTTAATGGTTTAATGTTTTTAGTGTTGGAGTAAGGGTAATATAAAAATTTAATGTTAGAGTTGGGATTAAAATGGTAATCCTAATTTAACAATGATTATGGTTGAATCAGGTTTTGTTTTCAATTATAATTATGATTAGTATTCATTTTGGTTTAGTAGAATTATGTAAGATTGGAATTCAATTTTCGTATGTTGTTAGGGTTATCGTTCAATTTGGTTAAGAGTTAGCCATAAATTTGTTTACATTTGATTTTGTATTAGGGTTTGGATTGATGTAGTCTTAAATAAGGTTTGGAGTGAAGATTTAATTTGGAATAGTGTTAGGGTGAGGGTTAATTTAGGTTGTAAGATAAGAGTTAAATTTTGTTTATAGTTAGGGTTAGGATTTGTTTAAGCATTAGAACTATATTTTATCTATATTTAGGGTTATCATTCATTTTGATTCAAGTTTATGATTATGATTAAAATTATTTTATGATTAGGGTCAATTTTTGTTTACAATTACAGTTAATGTTGGTTTACAACTAGGTTTCACTTTGGCTTACAATTTAGGTTCATTTTGGATACTAACCATATTAGGTAAAATATGGTTCACTTTAGCTTACACTTACCTATTGTTTAGGGTTATGGCTAATGTTGGATTAAAATTATGATTCATTTGGATTGAAATCATGGTTTGAATAGTAATACCATAGGAATTATCCTAAAACTTGTTTTAGGGTTATCCTCTACTTTGGTTTAGAATTAGGATTACACTTAGTCATTTATATGTTCAAGAGTTATGTGCTAACATTTCTTAATATTTGATGTAGTGTTTAATTAGGATCTCAATAATATTTTTATTTACCTTATTGGTAGAGTAAGGGTTTAATTTAATTTTAAGATTGATTTTGGTTAATGGTATGAGTTCAAGAATTTTTGTAGGACAAAATTACATTGTATTTATATTTAGGATTATGGTTCAACTTGTATTATGATTGGGGTTAATTTTGGTTTATAATTAGTGTTCACTTTGTCTTACAATTTAACACTATCAAACCGTAATATTAACCCTTATATAATAATGATATTGTATCAGGGTTCATTTTTATTTATGATTGGAGCTCATGTCTAGTTAGTCATAGAGTAAGGGTTGGATTTGGTTTTTGTTTTGAAAAAGGCTACGTGTTAAGGTTCAATTACATCTATGATAAGTCATTAATTTGTATAGTAAGGTATATGGTTTTGATTAAGGTTATGGTTGAGTTTTAATCTTAGGAAAAGGGTTTACATTTGCACTATAGTTGGGTTTGTGGTTTGGGTTGTGGTCTTGTTTATGTTTAGGGCTATGCTTAGTATTAGGTCTTAATATTTGGGTTAGGGTTTAAGGTTGTCATTAGGATCTTATTTAGGGCTTGGATTATTAATTGGCTCCTAGGGTTTACATCATGGTCAATATTATGGTTAGAGTTAGGATTTTGATTAGTGTTAGGATTTTGATTAGTGTTAGGGATTAAGATTAGGGTTAGAATAATGGTTTAAAGTATAAGATTAAAATTATAGTTACAATTATGGTTATGGTTAGGGTTTAAGGGTTGGATAAAGTTTTGTAGTTTAGGATTAGGATTCTGGTTTAGGGTTAGGATTGGGGTTTATTATATATTAGGATAATGGTTATGGTTTATATTAAAAAAATGTTAATTGATTATTTTTGAATAGGTATGGAAACACATAATTAAACCAAAGGATGGAATACATAGAATAAAAGGTCAAATATATAAAAAAAAATTAATAAATCTAAATAGTTGAAAATAAAAAATAAAATCACCAAATTTAATATAAAATTATTACTGATGTCAACATGTTAACGATTGTATGTATATATTTCCTATTTAATTGACCATCCACTAACTAAATTTTATTATTATTATTATTATATTTTCTTCCCTATAAGTTCAACTTTTACTGTGAAGCCATATTTCTACTTTGTATTAAGATATACTTTCAATTGATTTTGAGAAGAGATGTCTTTCTATTATAAATTCTAAAATAGGGAAGTTTCATACTTTATTTTTTTTTTCTAAAATTTAACAATTTTTTACTCTGAATTTCACAAAAAATGACAATATTCAAACCCCCACTATTATGTTTCCACCTCCATAGACAATTTTTGAGACATGATAGTTCATGGATCGATAACTGACAATGAGATATAAATAACAATGACATGCAAGAGAAATGAGATGAAGATCAATAATATGCTAAAGATATAATGAGGGTGTAGAGAGAACTCCCCAAGTGGAGGAAGAAATCTCGGATGCACGTAACGAGACCAAATACAAGATCTCGATGAGTTGATAATGGTGGATACGTGCAACAAAAATGGATATGAAAGTCCAAAATAGTGGTATGAAGTTGTGTAGAGAATCAAAGAAGTTGTATAATATCTAAGGAGAAATTGTAGAGAATCTAAGAAGTTGTATAATGTCTAAGGAGAAATAAATTTTTTGTTGTGTGTGTGTGTGTGTGTGTGTGTGTGTGTGTGTGTGTGTGTGTGTGAGAGAGAGAGAGAGAGAGAGAGAGAGAGAGAGAGAGAGAGAGTTGACGCAACTGGTAGAAAACTGCTATATTAATTTTGTATCATAGAGTTATGGTGATAGTGACTTCATTGATGGATACTTTCTTTCATTTCTTATATAAAGGCATTGAGCATATTTATAATTAGTAGGGAGACTTTCACATTTCAAGGTAGTTAGCATGACCAGTAGTGAGCCAACCCGTAGTGAGAAAACTAGGTAGTGAGCCATTGTAAAAATTACCTTAACCAGTGTTCTTTTTAAGAGAATTTTGTTGATGGTTTTGTGTTTTCATTTTTACATGTGTTATAAGTTTCAAATTTTTTTAAAGTGCTTATCGATTCATAAATTTTTTTAATAAGTTTATTGTGAATAACTGATTCACCCCCTCTATGCTATTTGGCCTTTTCAATATATGAATGCAACTAGGTAAATGATTTTTCCCCTAGTTATACATACCAAATTTAATGATAGACAAACACAAATCCCCAAGCCATGATGAGATCTTGTTTACAAAGACACAATATTTATAAGGAGGTTTACTATAAATATGTGCAATGATAGTAGATATGACTGCATAAAGTACACTTGATAGATGGAGAAGCTAACCTAAAACAAGTAGCACCTATTAGTCAGGTTTTCACCACTTATTTTTATTATAATTGTTTACTATATTTGATATTTTGTATCTCTTTCTTCCTTTTTTCTATTATTTCTACCAAGGTGCCTATTTGTCGAGTTTTCACCAAGGTAACCAATTTTTTAGGACCTTTTTCTAATGTTTTAGGATTTTTTGATTATATTTTCTATGTAGAAAGCCATCATCATGGACATTACAACTGCATGGTGGTAGGTTTGTAATGCTCAAATGATCGCCTGCACGTTTGCAAATTCATATAGAATAGTGCATCATGTAGATGGTTCCGTGATGAACATGTGTTCGAAGACCGTAAGGACTTTAGTACATGGAATTGCGTCAGATGATGAGTTGGAAAGATTTAAAGGATGAATGAAGGTGATGGAATTTTTGTCTTAGACTAGAGTGGATAAAGTGTGAAAATGATATTTTATATAGGGGGTACAAAATTTATGTCATTACAAGATCCTATATTTTTTTACTGAAGACCATGGATATTGTGTAGCGTATTGAAGCATATTATATTGAGCGAGGTGTTATATATTTCACTCCTTACCACCATGGGAATGTTTTGGTGTGACTAATTTCAAATCATTTTAGGGCGACTTGGTTAATGGGATCAAGAAATATAAAGAAAGTGATATTGTCATTTGTTCATGTGTTTCTTGTATGCAAGTAATATCTTAACAATGTTCAATGCATTTTGAAATTTTTCAATTATTATTTCTTTTACTTGACCTCCTTGTCCAATTTTCCTATTATCAACACTAACAACTCCAAAACCGGAGTCATTTCTCTTTTTCGAAATAACTTTGAAAACAATTGTGCTTTTCCCACCAAAGTTTTATCCTCAAAATATTCTTTCCACATGTTTTTGACATGAAATTTAATAGTGTTGTCAGATATCAGGTGCTCTGGTGCAATTTGACTAACAATTGATTCCTCATTCATATCCATCAAATTTTTCATTATAGGATAAATACGTATACCTTGATTACTACCAATATCCTCCCCTAGTTGAGTTGCACCTTCTTCAACATAGATAGGTTCTTCTTTGACATTGACTGGTTTCTCTTCGATAAGTTTTGTATGACCTTTCATTTGGTCATTCCTTTTTCGATCATATTTCCTTGTTCTAGTCCTTTTATTTCCCATTTCTTAAATAGAAGCAAAAACATGATTTTGCTTTCAGAATCCTTCTTTATTAAAAAACTTGCAAAGTCACACTCCTCCAGTCACAAAATGCTCTTTTTCTTCCTCAAAAAACTTTATATATTCTGAAATAAGGATTTAATTTTGCAATTGATATTTATTTTTAAAAAAAGCAACTTTTTATATATACCTTTCAAATTGAAAGGGTGGGTCGCCCATGTGACCACTCACAGGTGGCCAACCACTTAGGTAGAATCGGTCAAGTTATACTCAGCCGAGTTATACTCATCCTTAGCCGAGTTATAGTCGGCTGATTTGTCCTAGGTGGCATGCCATGTTGGCAACCAAACCTCCAAAAATACACCAAATCAACAAGTTTCCACTTCTGCTACTTTTTCTCTATTGAAACTAAATAATGTCAAAAAAATAAAAGTACCCTTTTCTAGATCTCAGAACTGCAATTCTTGACATATAATTTTTATATTATTTCTACTACATAACATTGAAAAAATTTGTTAAAAACTGCATGTAGGTTATTAAAGCTTTGAGAAGTCGTTGATTCAGATAATATAAAAAAATACTAAATCAATTCAGAAAATTTTAAAAATCATAGATAACACTAGAGAAGAGAGTCCTCTTCAATAATATGTAATTTTTTTGGTTTTTGGTATAGTTTTGATACGGGGAAAATGGTGGGAGATAAAAATGGTTGATTTCAAGTAATTTTGACTTTGCATACTTATAAAGAGCAAAGTATACATCGAAAACACTTCTTTCTTTTTTTGGAATTAGCTGTACATGTCATCTAAAATATATTATGAAATTGGATGAAAAACTAATGTTTTACTTATAATGATTTGGTGGGAAGTAAACTCCATGATTTACAGTATTTTTGATGAAATGAAAAATAGACCTTAAATTTTCAAAAAAAATTTCATCAGTTTACATCATCTTCAAATTCTCAATAGAAATGTGAATTTTATGCCCTTGAAGTTTTACAGTTTTGGTGTTGTCATTTTCCTTTGTAAAAGGGTGACAGATTATTGTGCTTTTACCCATATATATATATATATATATATTCTAGTGAAATTTATATTGATCAGATTCGATATGCTTAACTTAGAATGGATCGATGAGGGAAAAAAAGAGGATTCTTGGTAAAAATAGAATGGCAAAAACCTCGAGCGGGAAACCTCTGGAGAATTCCTTGAGCGGGAACCTAATTTCAAATCCTGGCCATGGTGGTGCAGGTTCTGCAAGTACAATACTTGCTCTGGAATATTCTCTTTTGGCGGGTGGGCTCCCTCCCCTGCATAATGACATCAAGGTTTATTTTGACCAAAATGGGTTGAAGTCAACTATGATTACTGTACCTGAGAGTACTTCAAATGAGGGCCCCTCTGTAGGTCCTCAACAGGCTCAAGCATCTTTCAAAGATAGAGTGTCAGCTCCCAAGGGAAAGTGGGCGGGCCTCTTTGGTATTAAACCAATAGGGAAATCTATCTTTCCTGTGGTTAATGTGATATCCAACCTGGAAAAAGGAGAATTCTCTATTATTATCCCTAATCCTTTGATCGATCATTCCATTTTGGAAATGGAAATGACCCTGATAGGCAAGTTTACGGGAGGAAGACCTAATATTGAAGCTATCAGATTGTTTGCTAACAGGAAATGGTTTCTGAAAGGGCAAGTCAATATCGCTGCAATGGCTAAAGGATTCTTTTCCTTCAAGTTCTCCACTATGGAAGATCTCTCTCATATTATTTTTGGGGGCCCTTGGATGCTAGGCCACTTCTCCCTTGCCCTACGTAAGTGGTCCCCTAATCTGGTTCTAAATGATTCGACTTTCTTTGTCTTAGCTCTGATCTGGGTCAGATTCCCAGGGCTTCCCCTTAAATATTGGCATGAAGATGTTCTAGGAGGATTGGCTAGTTCATTTGGAGATCTCCTATCGATTGATCCTATGATAGTGGCTAAAACGAGAAGGGTGTATGCTAGGATTTGTGTTAACATCCTCCAGACGACAGATCTTCCAAACAATATAGTGATTAAATCTAAGCTTGGTTCTTGGTCGCAATAAGTAGAGTTTGAATCCCTCTCCTTTGTGTGCTTTACTTGCAAGAAATGAGCTCATAGGGTGAAAGAATGCCCTCTCAAGACTCAGAAATCAAAAAATGTCCCTCCAAAGGAACCAAGAAAGATCTAGAAGGGAAAACCTTTGACTAAACCCCCAGCTCCTGCATCGACAGAGCCAGTGATATATATAGAGAAAGATGCTGCTACTAGTCTGATGAATGCTTCAATGGGGGATGCTAACCAAACATGCTGTGGGGATCCTCCCCTGACAAAGACAACTGAGCCAGAGAACTTTTTTGAAGAAGGAGAAATTGCTAAAGATCAAAAAGGTATGGAAACCCTTTTTATTGAGAATTCCTTTTCTCCTTTAGATGTTATAATATATCTAGGTGCTAAAATGGCCAAAAATATACCTAGCCCTCAAACCCCTAAGAAAAACCCTAGCTGGGCAAAATTGATTGAAGAATCTAACCCTTTTTTAGAAGATGGAGGGGACCCTTGGAGTGAGGTTTTTACCAGCAAGAAGAAACACACCAGCAGCATTTCTGGGATGCCCCAAGGAGGAGTGGTAACTAGAGATAAGAAAGTGGATGTGGTTACTCCAAAAATTCTGGGAGGCCGACCTAAAAACAACTTCACTCATTATCAGGAGAGTAGACAAAGTATAGCAGATGGGCGAAAAAGGACCATCCAGGATTGCTCCCAAAAGTTGTAAATGAAGATTATTTCATGGAACATCAGGAGATTAAATATCCCCCATAAGCAGGATGTACTGAGAAACTTAGTTAGAGATCAGAAACCATATATCATTCTTATACAAGAGACTAAAATGACAAGAGATAAAGTGGAAAAGACAAAAATGTTTAAAAATTGTGGAGCGACTAGGTGTAGCTCAGTGGGAGCTTCAGGTGGTATTGCTGCCTTTTGGAACCTGAACACTATCTCTGGGGATCTTATCAAATCAGAAGGTAATATCTGTTCTATAAGATTCAACCATATTCGAGATGGATTCACTTGGGTCCTCTCTAACGTTTATGCTCCCAACTCAAAAACTAGAAGGGATAGATTCTGGCACAAATTGGAAGCGGAGAGAAGCAACTTTAGGCATGATTACTGGATGGTGGTTGGAGACTTTAATACTCCCCTAACAAAATCTAGAAAAATGGGTTGTATCTCCTCTCAAATTGATAGTGGAATAGCTCTCATGGATTTCATCAATAACCAAGCCCTCTTGGACCTTGAACTTAGAGGTAGCAGCTTTACCTGGTCTAATAGAAGAGTTGGGGATACTTTGATTCAAGTTCAGCTGGATAGGTCCCTTCTGACTATGGACTGTAATCTTCTCTATGACTGTTCGCTATCTTTTCTTCCTAGAGTTGGCTCTGACCACTCTCCTATATCTATTCAAGTGAATCCTATTTTGGGGAAGAGGATCTATCCTTTTCGATTCAAAAAAATGTGGATGCAACACCCTAACATTGCTAAGCTTATTGAAGAGTGGTGGAATATCCAAGTGGAGGGAACTACGATGTATAGAGTGGTTCAAAAACATAAAAAAATTAAAAGCAGAGTCAAGGTTTGGAATAAAGAATAATTTGGAGATATTTTAAAAAATAAAAGTCTGGTCCAAGCTGAACTCAAAGAAATTCAAAGAATTATTGACCTAGAGGGCCTAACAGAGGACAAAAAAGTCAAGGAAAATAAAATTCAAGCTGATTACCACAATATTATCTCTAAGGGGGAGGTATTTTGGAGACAATGTTCTAGATCTCTTTGGTTCTATGCAGGTGATAAAAATACTAGGTTCTTCCACCTTACTACCCAGAAGCACAAGGCTGCTAAAAGAATAGATCACATCAATGGCAATCAGGGTAAAATGAGTAAGGAAGAGGATATTAAGAAAGAAATGACTATTTATTTTGCATCCCTTCTCAAAGCTGACCCTGACCTCTCTAAGGATAATCAACATTTTTTGTTGGAAATGATCCCTTGTATTCTGTCAAGAGAGGATAATAAGATTCTAGACAAAATACTGTCAACTCTGGAAATAAGAGTGGTTGCTTTCTCTTTTGAAGGAGAAAAATCTCCAGGCCCAGATGGATTCCCTCCCTTCTTCTTCCAATCCTTTTGGCATATTGTGGAGAAAGATATCTCAGATGCGGTTAAAGAGTTCTTTGGATCTGGTTCTCTGTTAAGAGAAGTTAATTCCACCTTTTTTGTCCTCATTCCTAAGAAGCTAGGAGCAGATAATGCTGACAGTTTTAGACCGATCAGTTTATGTAACACTTTCTATAAGATTATTTCTAAGGTCCTCATGACCTGTATCCTGAAGATCCTCTCAGAATTAATATCCCCCCAGCAAAATGGCTTTGTCCCAGGTAGGGAAATCCTAGATTCCATTATCTCAGTTCATGAGAACATTCACTCGTTGGAGGTCTTGAAAAGGAATGGATTCCTCATGAAGGTGGATCTATCTAAGGCTTACAACAGAGTGGACTGGAAATTCCTCTACAAAGTTGTGTCTACTTTTGGTTTCTCTATGAAAGTGATTGGTCTTATCCAGCAACTCATTGGTTCCCCTTCTATTTTGGTGTTGGTGAATGGTTCTACCTCTAATCTCTTCTTTCCTTCAAGACGCCTCCGCCAAGGAGACCCTATCTCCCCTATCCTTTTTTCTATCATGGCTGAAATCCTTGGGAGATTGTTCTCTAAAGGGGTCTTGGAAGGGAAGATTCTTGGCCTTCTTGCCTCTTCCTCCTGCCCTCCAAGCTCCCATGATCAGTAGTGGATGACACTATCCTTATGGGATCTTCCTCTATTAAATAAGCTATAGCTATCAAGAAAGCTCTTGACTCTTATTCTTCAACTATTGGTCAGCTAATAAACTGGGATAAAAGTTCCCTCTTCTTCATCAACACTCCCCTGGATCGGTAGAGGAGAATGGTGACCATTCTGGGTTGTTCTATTTCTGATTTCCCATCAAGATACTTAGGTCTGCCATTGGGTAGTAAACCTCCTGATTCTTTCTAGATGGAAATTGTGGAGAAATTCAATAAAAAACTTGTTGGGTGGAAAGGATCCCTCCTCAGCAATGGTGGAAAAGTTTTGTTTCTTAAGAGCTCCCTCCAAAATCTCCTAGTTTATGCCCTAAGCCTTTTCAAAATTCCATCTAAGTTTGCAAATACTATTGAGAAAATTCAGAAAAGATTTTTATGGTATGGAACTGAAGTTAAAGACAGAATACACCTTGTGGCTTGGGAAAAAGTGTGTAAGCCGATCAAACTTGGGGGTCTGGGTATCAGAAGAATTAAGGACATTAATATTGCTCTCCTAACTACGGAGTGCTGGAGAACTTTTGAAGAAGAGAAAGGATGGAACAAAATTATTAAGTCTAAGTATCTTTTTGACACTCCTATTAATTCTTTCCTCTCTTCTCCTATTTTTGTTCAGGGCTCGGTGATTTGGAATAACATTTTGAAGGCTAGAACCCTAGCTTCTAAAGGGGCCCGATAAAAAGTTGGCAACAGGTAGAATATTAATTTCTGGGATGATGCTTGGTTTAGAGATAAGCCTCTGATCTAGTACCATGGAATGGATAACATTGCGGTCATGTGTAAACTTAGAATTGGTTGTAAAGCGGTAGACTAATTGAGGGAAAATAAATGGTTAAACCTATATGATATTGATCCAATCTTCAAAAATATTAACCTGGATCTTTCTCCTTAGGTTATTAATGCCAATAGAGAAGATGAGCTAATATGGGCCCTTAATCCTAATGGTATCTTTTCTGTGGCCTTTCCTATTTGATGATCAACCCTAGGGAGGAGGAGCCTAAAGGAGAAAAGGTTTGGTTTCCTACTATGATCCCTAAAATTAACTTTTTTTATTGGCTGTTTATATAGGACAAAATACTAACTACTGATAATCTAAAGAAAAGAGGATGGATTATCCCTAATGGATGCTATCTTTGTATGAAAGATGCTAAGACCTCTACTCACCTTCTGCTTCATTGTTAGTTCGCTAAGGAAATATGGAGGGTGGTTTTATAGCACTTGAAAGTTAGCTGGGTGCTCCCCAATACTATTCAAGATTTTCTGGAACAATGGAGATCCCCTATTCAACACCAATTGGGAAAACTTGTTTGGGATTATACACGGCCTCATGTCATATGGAGAATATGGAAAGAAAGGAATGATAGGATATTCCAAGACAAAAAATCTACTCCTATCTTGATTGGATCCAAAATTATCAACAATGTTAATGAAAACACTAAAGTTGCAATTGAATTAAAACCCAAACTTATAGAAGGGTGAAATGATAAAGAGATCCTTCAGAATTGGGACTTCACCTCCAAATATAAAACCCCTCTTTCTCCCTAGGAGTCTACAGTTTGGAGTTCTCATCCTCCTGGATGCCTCAAAGTGAACTTTGACAAAGTGACTACATGAAACCCTGGCACAGTAGGATGTGGGAGCATAGCTAGAAATTATGAAGGAAATTGCATTGTGGCCTCGGCTCATCCTTTAGGATATCAAACTAGTCATATGGCCAAAGCAATGGTGGCCCTCAATGCCTGCAAACTTGCTAAAATGTAGAACTATTCTAAATTGTGGCTTGAAGGGGATTCATTGAATACAATAAATTGTATTAAAGATATTAATTCTCCCTCGTGGAATACTAGTCATATCTTTGATGAAATTAAAACTTTGATGGATGGTTTTGATGTCACCTATGCCAGTCATGCCTATAGAGAGTCCAACTACGTGGCGGATAGCTTGGCAAATGTGGGTGCCTTTAGTGATGATGTCAAATACTAGAATGGAAATCAAGGATTAAGTATTGATATCGCTAATCTTGTGATGTACGATCAAATCTTCCATAAACCCAGAAATATTCCCAATAATGATGACAAGAAAGGCTAGTATTCAGAGTTGCCTCAAATGTGAGCTTCGCATGCATGAAAAAAAGTGCATTAATTATAAAACTTATGGGAAAAGTGTTATCATTTCTATTAAAGTGTGGTATTTTACCATCATTCATTCTCAAACTCCTCATTTTTCTTTCGCTCTGTCATATTCTGATCTCTGGTTCTCTGGCATTATGGGAGGAAAGCTAAAAAGGGAAGAACCATCAGTTTGTAAATGGAAGAAAGAAACATAGGTCTTGAAGAGACTCAAGAAAGGTGGGGTAATGGAATATATGGAGAGACTCCACAAAAATAATAAGGACATCTCCACAGAATTTGCGGACAACTGGGACAATGGTCAGGTAACTCTGTGTGGTAAAAATTTTAGTGTGACTGAAAAGCTTATCTCTGAAATCACAGATCTTAAGTTCTCTGGTCTGAAATACTATAGAGGTGTTGTCATGGCTAAAAATTTTGCTAAAATATACCCTAAGACTAAGGTGGACAGAGACCTTCTTGTTAAACAGTCGGGTGATTTCTTCCTGCGGGATCATATGAAACTCTTTTGGGCTAAGGTTGTCAAAGCTATGATGTAGTATTTTACTCTAGAGGGTCATTATACTAGGGTTTATAATTTCCATTTTATGTTGGTCAATCATTTCCGCTTCAATAGGAGAATATCTTTTCCTTTTTTTCTTCTTAAGTCTCCAGAAAATGGTATCTTGGAGAACAGAAAGAATGTTGCGTCGCCAATCCTCCATGATGGGCTTATACTGTTAATTTATGAGTAGGATAAATTTAAGACGTAGGGCAACCCTAAGTAGGAAGACTTGAACAGAGGTAAGAAAGGTAAAATACCTATGACTAGTTAAAGCAACACACCTGGGAAAAAGAAGAAAGGGCAAAGCCAATACTAGTGGTGAAGAGCATGTCGAGATCCTCACAGAAGAGGAAGGCATGTGCACGAACAGTGAAATAGAGACTAAGGAGAAGGATGTGAAAAAAGAAAAAGGGGAAGCCTCTAAATTCCTCTCTAAGGAAATGGGCATGGAAACGGAGGAAGACACAGAGTCTCTTGAGCAGGAATTAACTAATTCCTCTGAGGAGATTGAAAATGACAGTAAAGGCAGCCCTGATGAAAAGGAAATGGAGGGCTAGGATAAAAATAGCTCTAGGGATGACCTTATGGCTGTGGAGGTGGAAAATCCTAATTCCCTTTTTAAAAATTACAACGAGCCTAGCCCAAAGACTAAAGAGAAGGGTATTTCTGACACTACCCCTATTCTGGTGAATTATGCAGAATCTGTGTCTTTTGAGGGTATGACTTCCAGGGAAGACAAGGCCATGGGATCTGAGGACAATAAAAAAGGTAAAGATAAAATGGGGGATAGTCACAGTAATGAGACCAACAAAACCCAAGACCCCTGTAGGTTTATTCAAGTTGTTACAGAAAGGGATGAAATGGATCTGCAGTTGAATACCTGGCTTCTGGAAGAGATAAGAGATATTAATGGAAAGTATGATGACCTCCAGGATAGAGTTAATAAGCTGGCAGTCCTGATTGCTAAACCCCTAAAAGAAGATTATACCAATAAAGATTAGGAGGAGAATATGGAAAAGAGACTACTGGAGAAACTTGAGATGAGGATCAATGTTGTGGTTAACTTCTACCAGCAAACTACTAAAAGCCTTATCTAGAGCATTGAAGAAACCCTTAGTATAATAATGAAAAACAATTATGAGGGAATGAAAGTGACTGACTGTAATCTTTGGGCTCTACTTTCTATGCTGGATGGGAACTCTAACACTATTGTGGTTGATCTGGATAGTACTATTGATCCCAGCATTGCTGGCCCAGGGACTCAAACAAGGGCTAGTGCCAAAAAAGTGAAACAGGGGAGCTCTAAAGAAATTAATGAGCTCAAAGAAGCCATCAACCAATATAAACATGTGATGGAGGAGTATGCTCAGATCTTGAAGTAGACATGATCTTGGTTGCTAGGGCTGGTTCTCTTTTTGGCTGATGTCATCTTTTGACTGTGTGATCTTGCTAGTGGGGTCCTCCATGCTATCTCTTCTTTTCCCCCAGCTGATTTTTTTCGTATTGTCTTTTAGTTTGTTCTTTTGTTTCTAAAAGCCTATCTTTAGTATTTTTTAAAGGGTTACTGTTCCCTTCAAAAACTATTTTACCCTTAATCAAAAACTTAGAATGGATCGACTTTAGTAATAGTCGATTACACTTAATATAATTAATATGTATTGGATCGACTTTAAGATTAGTTGATACCATATGTTGAAATAACTATCAAATGATAGTTATATGTAAGATACATATCCTTTGTAATGAAATTGACTTTATTCGATGCTGATCATATATTAATAAAGTTTCACGATAACTATAACTCAATAGTTATACGTAACACATCATATATTGAAGGATGTGTTATGATAACTATCGATCGATAGTTATACGTAACACATCATATGTATTGTAATTGCCACATTTTATATAAACAATAAAACATGATAATGAATGGGTATGTCTACATAGGTCATGACCCTACGTGGCTCAAGCCACGTAGGGTCATGTCTCTACATAGATATAATTCATCTATCATATATAAATACAATTGTATGTGGCTATGGAAACACATCAATATAACAA